>JAHBCN010001104.1:0-100000 GCA_019359885.1 Listronotus oregonensis
TTACACTGGTTAAAAACATGGTTACGGTTTTTAACCAGTGAAACACTTTGGTTTGTTTAGATTTTTTCTTAATAAAAAAATAAACATATTATCCATTGCAGCCCCTTAAATTCCTCAGTTCTTCTGAATTTTAAAGCTATGGAAAGCCACAAATTTTTGTACTGGTTCCAACTGATGAGTTGTAGTTAATAATAATAAAAAAGGGGAATACGACTGAACATGATTTGTTTTATCAAAAATTTAAATTTTTTGTTTCATCTATGTAACAAATCAAATTAAAAAAAAATCACTATAATTATTTTTTTGGATCAAAAAATCTGAAAAAAAAAAGTATTGCATTAATCAAAAAAGTCAGTAAGTATGATTACAACATAAAACATTTTCCCCTTGGAGCATATATACCAGAGGACCTTCCGCTTGGAAAACGATCATTTTGCAAGAAAAAAAAATTGGGGGGGAAAACCCTTTTTTCCCCCTCCAAGTGATCATTGGTCGGAAAAGAATATATTCCCCGCTCTGCGTGCTTTTGTCGGTCTCTCCGCCGATTATCGGCACTAGGGTTTGGGAACGGAGAAAGGTTTATATATGATTTTTTTTTTCTCTTTCGCACTCCAAAGGGCAAGGCTGCCTCTATAAAAAAATGCTCTTTTTTATAAATACATCTAAGACTTTAGAATATCCTTTTTTGCTATTGAAAACATAAGTGTAAGCAAAAAAAAGAGTTAATTTTTGTATAAACATTTTTACCCTTTTGTTTTTAAATTTTCCAATCTCCAAAAAAAAGTTTATTCATCCCTTTTTCTGATCCCCAAGCAAAGCAAAACCAAAATTAAAAGCGTTTTAAAAAATTTAACGTTTAACCATTTTAAGGCGGTACAAAAACTGGGTCTTGAAATTAACCCATCTTTTATTAGCCCCCTTTTTTTTATTTATATTTTGCAATATTAATTTTGTTAACTCATGGTTTATATTACTACCTAAAATAATTTATATATGTATAGAAACGAAAAAAAAAATTTAGTATCTAAATATATAAAAAATATTTTTAAAAATAAATTAATTAATGACATAAAAATTTTAAAGTCCGAATTGGTCCTGCTTTTTTAAAAACGCATGCTTAATGACACTATCGTTTGTTTAGTCAGGTGAAACTTGCCATAAATGCGATTTATTATATATCTAAAGTTAGGTTATCTATGGGTTTTGGTCAGGACTTGTGCAGGCCACTTCATTAGAGGGATTTGTTTTCTTGAAACCACTTTTTTACCACTTTCGCAGTATGTTTGGGGGCATTATCTTGCTGAAAAGACCAACGAAGTGGCATATTTTTTTTAGCATGAGGGAAACATAGGTGTTCAAGGATAGGCAAAAACTGGAACTGGTCCTTTTTCCATCTACTTTTTCCAATGGCCCCATTCCCCAACCAGAGAAAACCCCAAAATAATATTCCCCCCCCATGTTTTATTGCCCTTGTATACCTTGGGTCCAGTCTGTGTTTTTAGGACGACGAACCCATTGCATGCCCCCTCCAAACAAGCATAACTTGCTTTCAACGGAAAAAACACCGTTTTCCATTTTTTTAAATTTTCCATTCCAAATGGTCCTGGGCAAACTGGGTCCGAGCCGCCTATTCTTCTTGGATATTAAAGGTTTTTTTCTGGTCGACGTCCAAAGGCCCATTTCGGTTAACCGACGGCGAATGGTTCGCAAAGATACTTTACTTCCGGATTTTTTTGGATTTCTTCAGCAGTCATAAAAGGATTTTCAGGGCCCAAACCTTTTTTTTTTTTCTCTGCCGCTTTTTCCATTTTTCTTTGGGCCCACCCGTCATGGGATGGGTAACTACAGATTTCTTTTTTTAAAAGAGCAATGGTTTTTCAAACTACTGATCTATGCCTATTAATTTGTCTTGCAATATACTTTTTTAACACCAGCTTGAAAATTTGAAATAATTAAATTTTTTTAAAATCAGTACTAATAATTCCAGAGGCATTTTGCACAGTGTAACAAATATATCAACAAACATTAAAACCGAATGAAAATAAGTTAAGATTCTTTTTAAAAGTGGAAAATAAATGCCGTTGGGAAAGTTTCTCCACTTTTTTCAGCTAAAAACTTTAAAAAAAATTTTTTCTGCAATGATAAAGATAAGATAAAAAATGTTGGGAAAATTTTTAAAAAGCATTAGCAAAGATTAATATAGTCCAGAAAAATTTAAAATTTTTTGGGTATTATTGCCCATGGGCAAAATACCATTTAAAAAAAGGGTTTAAATTCCTCCGGGGTTAAAAAATTTTAGAAGTAATTTATTTTACATTTAATGTAAAAAAAACAAATCATGGATCTTTTCTACCGCATTTTTACGTCTGATATATAATTTGGGGGAAAAAAAAAAGCCGCTTTGCTAACCAGAACTAACCATGACCGACTATTTGTAAAATGTATTTCTTATAGGTTTATGCCAAAATAAAAAAACGTATTATATATGCGTTTATTCACGATGCCTAATATTATTCTTGAGTTTCTTAGAATGGAGGGAGCGAACTAGCATATAGCCTCGGGAGCGAATTAGGTAGCAAATGGAATGGGTACCTGTCTGCGGGAGCGAATTAGTGTGCACCGAATTTGTTATATTTTAAAGATTTATTACCATAAAAGTAAATGTTCCTCCACTTTTGTCTGATAGTGTATATGAAAAAAAGTTTTTGTCTTGTTTGTGTACAGAGTGGTATTGCCTGTTTTAAACCATAACCCCTATTTTATTTTGACACGCGGTGCGGTGCAGCAGGCTAACTAACAGCTCGATAAGTCCAACTGACAAGTTTAAACTCGAAAATCTCCAAGTGTGTCCAAACTATCATTAGGACAATATTGCGCGTTCGGAGATTGGACAGTATATTAAATAAAATTTTAAGTTTAAATGTGAAACTTAATTAAATTATTATCCAGTATAGTATAAGCTTGCACTAGCATTTTTGTTTTTTTTTTTAAATAATACTTTTTGTTTGATTTTGATTTAAAGTGACTTACTTTTGCCAATTGATCTGGTACATGAAAAAAATCTATTTAAAATATTAAAAATAGTATACACAACCGGTTTTATGTAAAAATAGGAAAGTGACCAGAATTTTCAACTTATTTAAAAGACATTTTCTAGACCACTTCTAAAATAATAGGTATCTGTAGGTTTGTTCCAACACGTCGAAAAAACGTCACTGAACGATCACGCTCATGCGCAGTGATTAAAGTGCATTCTAACAGAGACGTGACGGTTATCGGACGATTCTGTTTGTGTACCAACAAAATTTGGGATCGTTTATGTTATGGTTTCAGAACGGTAATTCCGATACATGGCCTAAATTGAAAACTGTTTGGATTGACTTGCGCATTAAGCATCTTGGCACTGGATTTTTGATTTTTAACAACTGTTTTATGTTTCATATTTCATCTTCATATGTTTACTGTTAAGGATAGGATTATGCAGAAAAGTTAAGTTAACAAAAATTAAGTTAATATAAATTAAGACATTTTTGTGAAAACATGCAAATTAGTTTAAAAATAATAATAAAATTTAGCGTACATAGGGCAAATCACTGTTAATAGGGTTTTCATGATTTCTATTTTATTGGTGCACTCTCTGGCAGCTGTCCGGTAATTTGTTAACTTCTTAAATAAATATTTGTCTAAAAATATATATAATTTTGTTACATTTTTTTATAAAGCATGGGGAAGACATATAATTTTGTTACATTTTTTTATAACTCATGGGGAAGACGAGTTTCTGTAAGCCTATTTTATGATGTTATTGTGTGGGAGTTTAATTATTTTAAAAAGGAAACGTTTATTTCATTTTATGATAAGGTTAAAAAATTAAAATATGTTAAGAAAGTTAAAAGTTGGTTATCTTTTTAACTTAGCTTAACTTAATTTTTAATTTATGTGTATAATTAAAACCATTTGATCACCTGATGTTTGTCTTTTCTTGTGTGACTTTAACTTATTTTAACTTAATTTAATTTTTCTGAATAATCCTAACTTTATTTAGGGACTAGCGTGCAACGTGCTTTAGCATTTCCTATTTCCTCGCTTGTTTAATTATTCAAAAGCATTAATTTTTACACCTCCTAAGCACATCATTAAATTTAATTATCTTTAAAGATGAGTGACGATATTATGAGTGATATTTGCTAACTTTGATCACAAAAATGATAAGTAGAAAAGTAGGGTTATATTTTCAAAACAAAAATTCAAAGAATTTTGATTTGACAGTCCCGAAAACGATCCGCAAAGCGATCCAACGTTTGTTACTTCTCGTACCGTCACTGTTCAAAAACGATTTCGAAACGATACCAGATGCTTGTTGGAACAAACCTTGTATAAAGCAAAAGGACAAGTTTTGGCACACACAAAAAATTTAAATAAAAAATGCACTACTTACTATTTCTAAGAGCCAATCTCCTAGACTTGGTCTCCTCCCACCGCTTAATTTGTTTCTCTCTGAGCTCGTTAAACTCTTTCATTAAAGCTTTTCTCTTTTCTACTAACTCCTTTGACGCCTTCGTCTGCCTCATTCGATCTTTACTTTCGAATTGTGCATAATATCGCTTAAGATTTTTCTTTATTTCTTTCTGCTGTTTCTCGGTAAGCAGAGTGGGTGGCCGAGGCCGCCACAGGATTTCGGCGAAACGCTCCAAGATGGTACGTTTTAGGATTTTACCTTGGAAAGACCACATCCAAAAACCTTTAAACAGAAAAGACTTTTAGTATGAATTGATTTGTAATTTGATGCAGTGTCCAGTAAATATAATGGAAAAAAAAGTTTTGCTATAACTTTAAAGCAGTATTTTAAAAATAACAGAAGTGAGTAAATTCTAAACATTCTAAGTATTTCATTGATTTCTAAACGCAAAATCGTGTTAGGAATACCCTTCTACAATAACAACCCATTACATTATTTATCACCAATGATTAGTTTTTAAAACTTTGTCTGAAGCCTTAAAGACCTTTCAACATACATTTTGAAAATGTTTTGTGAAAAAAGATTTAGGAAGGAAGTAAAAGGTATTCTCTTAACCAAGACCTACTATTGCCAATCAACAGAGCAAAAAAAGACCTCAGTTTTACACTCAAATTTAGCCGGAAACAACCTGTGCCACCGTTTAAAAAATGGTGAATAGATAAAAACCCCGGGTTCGTCCCCAGCGAATTTGTTTACAGTAATTGTTTAAACAATAAAAACTGTAAACAAAAGATTTTTTTTTAGTTTTTTGCGTATAACTCAAAAACTATTAGAGAAATCGCGATGGTGTCAATGGGACTATTTTAGAGAATTAAAGAACCTACAAAATGGTTTTTTATAGAACTTTCTCCAAGCATTTCCCGCCGAGAAAATCTGGAAAAACTCCAAAAAATGGATTTTTTTAAAAAATCATATTTCCGTTCGGTATAAACATTAAGGAGTAACTTGTCGGAAAATGATAGGTAATAATGTGTAGTTAAACTATGAGGAAGATGATTTCTATCGGATTTATAGTTTTCGATTTATGGCTCGTCAAAAATTTAAGGGCTTTTTTTGCGAGGCTCACCGTTTTAAGGCGAATCAATAAATTTTAATTCTGAAAATAGCCTATGAAAGTAGAGATAAAAATCTTTCTTTCCATATTTTAAATTTTTGCGCTCAGAAAGTGGTTGAGCAGTTTGCATTCTCTTTAGAAACAGATCAACTACAAAGTGTCGAAAAGAAATAGTGGATTTTACGAAAAGGGTTCTTTTTCATCCTTTTTACCCCCAAGCATAAAATTATTAAAAAAACGTTTTAAAAGGTTTCCTTTATGTTTTGTGATTTTGCTTACCTTCATAACCTTTCAGAAAATGTATTTTGTTTACATAATCAAAAAAAAGGTAAATAGGTTCGAGCGTTTTTTTTTTTAAAGATGAAAAGTACTCAAAAAGGACCTTCACTCATTTCGTTTAGAAAAGCTGTATTGCAAGCAACACAACATTATAATACTTATAAAAAATATTCGACTTATCCCAAATATTATCAACATCATTGTTTAGGCCAAATTGTGATTTTTCTATATTTAAGTGGCAACATTGCCTTTTGAGTCGTCAGAATATTCATATCTTTTTGGAAAGAGAGAGATCGCCTTTAACCGTACTACCAGTAACAAGTGTTTAACGGATTTTACACTTTTCGGGCATTTTTAGAAACTGTGACAATTTTCGGTCTCGCGATATACCGACATCCCTTAAATTCCTATTTTTTCCTTCCCTCCTTTAACTTCCAGTGTCGGGAGCTGAGAACGGGACTTTGAAGAATCAACGACTTCAACCGATTGGTAAGTGATTTGTGATTTGTTTCATTGGGAATACAAAATTTATTAATTATTTTCCGCTGAGCTTAGAAGAAAACATTGGTCCATTTCGAGTCGGATTTATCAGCAAAAACTTGCCAATCGATATTCGGTTTTTTTTATAGTTGTTGATACGTCGGTTTTTTATAGTCATACGGATTTCGGAATTTGAAATCGGCTAGTATTTCTCCGGGTCTTTTTTACTAGTTGAGTACATTGTTGTCATGTTGAAATATTATTAAGGAAACATCGATTTTTCTTAAATTTAATTGTCACAGTTAAATAAACTAACCACCGGGTTTTTTTTATTTTTGGAATCAGTCTTTATTATTTATTACTTACGCGGTTCGGTATTTTTTTTGACGCCAAAGGCGATCTTGTTATTTTTTAGGAAGGTTATAACAATAAAGAACGGGTTTTTTATTTGTTGACGGAAAATTTTATATATTTTTCTGAAAGGTTTTTTTGCAGCCAAGTCTCTCATAGTTCTTCTTTCATTGCATATTTTTTTAGATTAATATCCAGTGTTGATATTGTTTAATATAATAATAATAAAAAGTTTAATAAAATCAGAAATAATGGGTACTACGGCAGAAAGACAATTTAAAATGCTTACAGCAAAGAAGGAATTAAATGTATTTAATTGTGCAATCTCTTTATAATCAGTCAAAAAGTTTAAATTCGGAGTCTGAAATAAAAAGGTTTAAAACTATGTTTATGACTTTAGATCACACAATGGATTCTTTATTTTCTGTTCTTGATGAAATAAATACTGTTCAATTTGAAATAAAAGAGGACTTTAAACCGGATTATCAAGTTTTATCGACATTAAATGAGCTGGCTTGTCAACTCAACTCAACTCAACTCAAAAATGCTTTATTGTCTGAAGATGGTAAACAATCTTATTGACAAAGCTGAAAAAAAAAACATATTTTACTAGCATTTAATAAATAAACATGTGCGAAAAGCTAAAAAAATAAAATATTACAAATAAAATAGCATACAAATTAAACATAGTCATAAAAAATAAACATGTTAAGTTATTTACAAATGTCATAAAATAAAATAAAAAAAATAGTTGCATGTCATCCATCAAACATTAAAAAATTTAAAAAAAAAAACATAACATATAACAATAATAATCATTTTTAAAATTTTATTAAAACATTAAACTAACAATCACAATCCTTAAATATTGTTAAAATTGCCCCAAAAAAAAAAACAGTCATAAAAAAAAAAAACAGTTAAAACGACATATTGGTTTTGTGCACTCTTTGTTTAAAGGCGTAAAAATCACAATACTCAAATAGTGTTAAAATTGCTGCCAAAAATATTCTCGAACGTCATAATAGGCTCTCGCAATAAAAGCAACTTCTTAACTTCACGCTTAAATATTCTACCATCGTAGATCTTTCTCACTCGAGCAGGGGAATAACTGCAAAAAGGCTAGAAGACACGGAAAAACTATCTACCACGGCAACTAGTAGAAACCAGGGCGCTATTTCTCAGTTAGAGTGTAGGTTACCGCAATTACCTAAAATTGATTTACCGGAATTTTCAGGGGAAATACGTCAATGGGAAACTTTTCATTCATTATATAAAACCATGATACATGAAAATAGGTCTTTAACAAATCTTGATAAAGTTCATTATTTAGTAGGGCGTTTACGGGGTTCTGCCTTAAGTGTTTGCGCAAGAATTGCGATTACTGGTGATAATTATGAAATTATTTATAAAGCACTGACAGATAAATATGAAAATAAACGGGCTTTAGCTTACAGTTATTTACAACAAATTATCAATTTTAAACCTTCTCAGGAAGAATCGGAAAAAAATCTAAATTTATTTTTAGAACAGTTTAATAATCTACTTAAAAAATTAAATGTACCTGATTTGGCAGATTTTATTTTATTATACCAGGCCTTGTCAAAATTAGATAATGAAACGGTTCGGGCATTTGAAATGAAAAATAGTGGGTCGGGTATTCCTACTTATGAAGATTTAATTAATTTTGTACAGGGTCATGTAAGAATATTGCACTTAAACAAACCTTCTATTTCGGGTATAAGTAGAGGGATGGGAAAACGGTCATTTGTGGTAAATCAATCTAATGGAAATAATAAACATAATTGTAATTTTTGTAAACAACCGGGACATTATGTGGGCGGATGCGCTAAATTTAAAACCATTACTCCCATGAAAAGATATGAAGCGGTTAGAGATAACGGGTGGTGTTTTAATTGTTTATCTTCAAACCACGGGGTTAGAAACTGCCCTTCGGAACGGGTATGTACAGTGTGTACCAAAAAACACCACATCTTATTACATACCGGAAAACGGAATTAGGTAAAGAAATAAATTTTAAAAAGGAAATTCCTTTAAAAATACAGGGTGAGTCTAATGAAGAGGCACCCAAGTCACAAAGTAATGAGGTACTTTTATGTAATAATAATTATAATTCGGCGGTCCTAAAAATAAACAACATTTTACTACTTTGCTTTCGACAGCGGTTGTATCGATTGTAAATAGTTCGGTTGCGGATAATGAGGCTCGGTTTATTTTAGATTCGGGTAGTCAAGTTAATTTGTTAACACTTGATTGTTGTAAAAAACTTAATTTAAAATTTCAAAATATTTTTCATCGGTTCAAGGATTAGGTGGTAATCCTCAAAGTGTCAACGGCTCTACATATTTAACCGTTGCATCACGTCATGATAAAAATAAAAATTTCATTTCAGGCCTTGTTGGTTAACAAAATTACGGATGAGTTACCAAAGTATCAAGTCGACATAAGTGGTATTCCGAATTTACAAGACGTTCTACTGGCGTATAATAAATTTGATCAACCGGGTGAAATTCACGGAATTATCGGGTAGAGATTTTTTCTTTGATTTAGGTCAAAATCGGATTACGGGCATATCGGGTTCACCGTTCAAACGGCGTTCGGTTACTAGGGTAAAATTCCAATTTTACCATCATTGCCGGTATTATTTACTCTTCAAGAAGAGCATTCACTTGAGCAACTCTTGACTAAATTTTGGGAAATTGAAGAAATTCCTAAAAACGCGTCCTTAATTAAAAATTTAGAGCCAGAAGAAAAAGAATGCGAACAAATTTTCTTAAACACTTACGCTAGAGATGCTACGGGTCGATTTATGGTCGGTTTACCGTTTAAAATATCACCAGATAGTTTGGGCGATTCAAACCATAGATTGTTTTCTTTAGAAAGACGGCTTTCTCAAAATTTAAATTTACGTGTGGAATATAACAAGGTGATGCAAGATTTTATTGATTAGGGGCATATGAGTTTAATTAAAAATGACCACGAAAAAAAATCAGCTTATTATATTGCTCACCATCCGGTTATTAAATCTAGTAGTACGAGTACTCCGGTCAGGGTAGTTCTCGACGCGAGCGCGCCTACGGATGACGTTTCGTTAAACGACATTTTATACAGCGGTCCAAAACTTCAAGCGGATTTATTTACTCTGTTGTTAAATTTTCGTTTATTTAAAGTTGCATTGACGGCGGATATCCGTCAAATGTATAGGCAAATAAGGATTATACCCGAGCATTGGCGATATCAACGATTATTATGGCGTTTTGATCCGGACGAGGAAATTCAGTCGTATGAAATAAAAGTGGTGGCTTTCGGTTTAAAGTCATCCCCCTTTTTGGCTCTACGCACAATAAAACAGTTAATTAACGACGAGCAAGAAACTTATCCTTTAGCGGCGAAATATGCGTCACGCGATTTGTATATGGACGATTATTGTTGTACTATCGATACGGACGATGAAGCTTTGTTGTTATATAATGAATCGGTTAATTTATTTCAAGCGGGAGGTTTTGATTTAACAAAATGGTCTACTAATTCGGATTTACTTTCTAATAAAATACCGGCGGAAAAATTAATCTCAAATCGAGAAAATGTAATATTTAAAACGGATACTAAAGTTTTAGGGATGCAGTGGTGTCCACAATCGGATGTATTAACATTTAATTTAAAAATTCCGATAAAAAATGTACGAAAAGGTTAATTTTATCGGTGGTTGCCAGATGTTTTGATCCTATTGGGTTGTTGGAAACCCTTTATTTTATACCTTAAAAATAATTATCAAAGAGCTGTGGTTAATGAAATTAGAATGGGACGAGGAACCACCCATAAATATTAAAATAACTTGGGAAAAAATTTGCGGAATGGCAAGAACTGAAAACTTTAAAGTTCCAAGACACACAGGCGCATCGGCTCGTCAGTCGGTTTCCCTTTTGCATTTTCAGATGCTAGTTTAAACAAACGGGGCGGTTATATATTTACGATTGGTTATTTATAAAGAAATTAAGGTTCAACTCGTTTGTGCAAAGTCAAAGGTATCCTCTGCTAAAGCCTTGAAGTTCCACGGTTGGAATTATTAGGAGCTCTTTTTGCTTTCAAAGTTGGTTAGACACGTCATTGAAACTTATAATGAACGTATTCTTATTTTAAAATTTCGGTTTTCGGATTCATCCACGGTTATAAGTTGGTTGAAAACGCCTTGTCTTAAGGATATTTTTTAAAGGCATCGGGTTGCAAAAATAAAAGAAAATATTCTAATGTTTTATGGTATCACATTGAAGAGGATCAAAATCCGGCGGATTTTTTATCTCGTGTTTCTGGCACAATTGATTGCACACCCTATGTGGTTATACGGACCTTACTGGTTAAAATTACGGAGGATAAATGGCCAGAATTTTTACAAAATGTTAACTCTTGAAACCGGCGGTTTGGGAATGATAATTTAGAGTTTTTTATAAGTCAAAAGGAAAATGATTTTTTACCCTTTTAGATTTAATAGATCCCAGAAATTAGATGATTGGCAGGTCCTCGATTTAATGAAGTGTGGTTTCAACAAGATGGCTGTCTAGCACAGAATACACGTTTGGTTTTGGATTATTTAAATAATACTTTTCCAAACTGTTTTATTGCTGGATTGAGAGCTAAATACCGTGGCCCGCTCGCTCTCCTGATCTGGCTCCTAACGATTATTTTTTTGGGGTTATGCAAACTCAAAATTTATGGTTTTCGGGAAATCGCGCTATGAATCTTGATGAATTGCGTGTAAAAATTGCAATGTTTTTCAAACATTACACCTGTGATGAAACAATGTTCAAGAAGTTTCTTGATCGCCAGGACATTGTTTAGCGGAAGGCGGTGGATTGTTTAAATACTAGCTTCATTAATTAATTTATTTTGATTTTTTTTTGTTTTTACTTAATTTTTTTATGTAGAATTATTTTTTTAGTTTTTAGTTGGGATTTTTTAAAATAACATGTTTTCTTTCCTTAGAACTAAAACAATAATTTTGTTATTGTTTTGATTCAAAAAATCTGATAAGCAATAGCGAATTTTATCTCCTACATGCGTAAATAATTATGAAAAAAGAAATACGGCAGTACATCCCAACCCGTCCGTGGTTACAAAGTTTGAAATTGAAAGAAAGTGCGCCGGTTGGTCGCGCGAACCTCGGCTGCAGTGCTTAGAGGGTAATCGCAAATTCGGGTTGTTGCTATATCCTAGTAGGGTGCTCCTGTCTGTATAATAATCGTCTAAGTTGCTTTCTTCTATATTAGTCATGAGTGACGATAATATTATCGAAAGTCATAATATCAATCAATATTATCAAAAACAAAATATTAAAAGCAAAATACTAAAAAATAAAAAATAACCAGCTAAAAATATCTAATTATATTTATTATAAAATAATGTTAATACAAAATGTGAAAAAAACACACAACATGTAAAACTACAATATTTTTTTTCACTTTTTGTATTAATATTTTTAATAAAGTAAAATAGATTAGATATTCTTACTATTCTTGGTTCTTTCAATATTTTGCTTTTTTAAATATATTTACTTTCGATATTTTTCGATTTCGATATTTAGTCCAGGAAACAACCATTTTTTCCTAGCAATTTATTTTTTAAAATGCATAAAATGAGTTGAAATTTCGATAGTAGGTAGGGGAAAGTCTAAGAATAAAATCTATATCATGGTAAAGGGCGCCCTTACCTTGGGGGTGGTTGCTAAAACATCTTCAGACCAAAATATTTTGAGTGCAAAAATCTTCGATAACAACCCTTTAATCACCACCCCAAATAAAATGAGTCGTAGCCCCCTGTTTAAATTCTCTTTATGTATGTATTATAAATACATTCTAAAGTTTAATCGATTTAAATTGCTCAATTAAAAAAAAAAGGAGCTGCAAGTGAAAATCGAATTTCAAAATTTTAATAAAAAAATTACCATTTCTTGAAAATAACTCGAAAACTGGTTTCATCTTGGAGAATTTTAGGATGGTTTGGGTCTTAGATTTTAAAAATGATTCAAAAAATAATATAATTTTGGCAGTGATCTTTTGAAAGCCAAATGTGTTTAATTAAATTGGTCCAGTTAAAACATTTTAGCTCTGATGAAATGTTTAAACGCGTCAAAGTCGTGTTCCACTAAACTTAAAAAATTGCACCCTTTTTTGCAAGATGGTTTGCTTAGGGTCGGGGGGCGCTTAGCGTATTCAAAATTGGAAACCCCCAGCGACATCCTATAGTCTTACCGAAAAAAAACCTTCACAGTAAGGTTGATAGAATTTTATCACATAATTAATCTTCATATGGGAGCTTATTTTTTGGAAACGATTTTGCGCAAAAATATTAGATTCTAGGCGGTCGAAATTTAATTCGGAATTAGTTCATAAATTAATACTTGTTTTAGGACAAACCCAAAAAATTTAACACCCCCTATGGGTAATTTACCATCGGTTAGGGTACAAGAAAGTCATGCGTTTTGGCACACGGGAGTAGATTATTTCGGTCCGGTAAATGTTACCTTGGGAAGACGAAAAAACGCGACCATACATAAAGCGTACGTCTGTTTGTTTATATGTATGAGCATAAAGGCTATACATTTAGAATTGGTTAGTTCTTTATCGACTGATCATTTTTTACAGGGTTTTAAAAGATTTATTTCAAGACGTGGTCCAGTAAAGATCCTTTATTCAGATCGGGGTACAAATTTTGTAGGGGCCAAAAGAATTCTTAAAGAGATTAATGAGTTTTTTAATTCTCCCCATTACACGGAAGCTTTCGAAACAGAACTAGGTGCAAGGGGAATAGAGTGGCGGTTTAATACTCCTTCTTCACCTCACATGGGAGGGTTGTGGGAAAGCAATGTAAAGTCAGTAAAAAATCATCTATATAGAGTGGTGGGAGATCAGCTTTTGACTTATGAAGAATATTCAACCGTGTTAATTCAAATTGAAGCTATTTTAAATTCAAGACCGTTGTGCGGCTTGTCTTCGGATCCGATCGCGCCAGAAGCTTTAACTCCTGCACATTTTTTGACTTTAAAACCTTTACAAAGTTTTCCGGCTGAAGAGTTAGATGGTATTCCGCAAAATCGGTTAGACAGATTTCAATTAATTGAAAAAATGGTTCAGGGGTTTTGGAAACGATGGAGTTCGGAGTACTTAACGTCGTTACAAATCCGCCAAAAGTGGAATACCGATAAACCGAATATTAATATAGGATCGGTGGTGGTTCTGAAAACTGACAATGCACCGGCATTGCATTGGCCTTTGGCGATTGTTATTAATGTCCACCCTGGAAAGGATGGCGTTATACGCAATATTACCACTAAAACTACGAAAGGGGTTTATACGCGACCGGTTATAAAAATTTGTCCGTTGCCCACCCAGTAATTAAGTATAAAATTTGTAATGTAGTTTTAAGGTTAGTTTAGAAATAGGTGCTTTTATAAAAGAGTTTGGTTTTTATTATAATTTTATTATTCTCGGGAATTTTGTTTTGTTTGCGATTTGGCTGAAAAACAATTTTTCAGGGTCGGGGGTATGTTTAGGCCAAATTGTGATTTTTCTATATTTAAGTTGCAACATTGCTTTTTGAGTCGTCAGAATATTCATATCTTTTTGGAAAGAGAGAGATCGCCTTTAACCGTACTACCAGTAACAAGTGTTTAACGGATTTTACACTTTTCGGGCATTTTTAGAAACTGTGACAATTTTCGGTCTCGCGATATACCGACATCCCTTAAATTCCTATTTTTTCCTTCCCTCCTTTAACTTCCAGTGTCGGGAGCTGAGAACGGGACTTTGAAGAATCAACGACTTCAACCGATTGGTAAGTGATTTGTTTCATTGGGAATACAAAATTTATTAATTATTTTCCGCTGAGCTTAGAAGAAAACAATCATATTAGATAATTAAATCCAGAGTATATGCATCAGGTAAACTGAAAATTCATGTTTCATAAAAAAAAACAAAATCAATATTAAACTTGTACAGGATCATTCCGTATAATTGATCCATATGCTTGCGGCTTTATTATTGAAGGTATGAAAACATTCTATAGAGAAAATGTATAGATTGTCAACTGAACTTTTTAAAAATTGTATTAGAAATAACAAAAGACTATCAAAAATCCAATATTTTTCCACAAGTTGCATTTTTTTATATGGAACACCCTGTATATTATTGGATATTCAAAAAGAACTCATTTCCCCGATTTCAAAAATATATAGTTTTAGGTTTAAAAATTAATGAACAAAATAAAAGCTTGTTAGTCAGAGAACACTCTCAGGTAGTCTGTCACCAAGACGGGGCCCCGCCACATAACATAGCCCCTGTGACAGAATTTTTGAACAACCGTTACGACAATTGGTTGAAAAGACAAGGCAGCATTCAGTGGCCAGCCAACAGCCCCGATCTAACCCCACTAGATGCTTTCCTATGGGTTATCTAAAAAAACTGGTGTATACTGAAGAAACTTGGAGCAGTTAAGACAGAAAATTTCCCAAGAAATCGAAAAGTGGAACAACGACCACCCAAATTACATTTTAAATGCTGTGAACAAATTGGAAAATGATTATATGAACTGTATTAATAAAAATTTTGGTCACATTGAGCAATTTTAACTCTATTTTCTATATGTTATACTCTGTATTTACGAGTAAGTTAATAAATTGTGTAATTTTATAAACGGCAACCCGGATCTAAATATTCGTTTTTTACCATTTTTAAACTTCAATATTTTCTAAACGGCTTATTGAAAAGGTATTAAACTATATATTTTTGAAATAAGGGAAATGAGTTCTTTTTGAAAATCCAATAATATACAGCGTGTTCCATTAAAAAAATGCAACTCGTGGAAAAATATTGGACTTTCGATAGTCTTTTATTTATTCTAATAAGATTTTTGAAAAGTTCAGGTGAAAATTTATAATTTTTCTCTACAAAATTTTTTATATCTTTAAAAATAAAGACGCACGCATATAGGTCAATATATATGAAATGACCCTGTACATTACTGCTTTAATGATTATCTTGATACTTTGGTTCTATTTATAATGGTATTTCATCTAGCTGCCCCTTCCTTTATATGTAAGAAATTTAAAATAGGAATAATTATAACTCAATAAATTTAACAGAAGAAGTTATCTAAATAACTTTCGCCTGAGGCTTCTTTCTATGTTCATACATGAGTTGATTACAAGTAAATAATATTATTGCTAATATTATCATGCTGTAGCTAAAGAAAGCCGATACAAAAAAAATATTTTATTATATATGTATTTTGGGTTCTTTAGCATTTCAAATTTATTTTCCCTGAGCGTATAACTTTTACAGTCAAGTTAGGAACTGCAATAGCAAAAAATCAGGGTTTAAAACTCTTTTAATTTTCTTTTCTATAATTAAATAGTTGTCTATATGTCTCTTAGCAAAAATAACTTACCATTGTCAACTTTAACCTTCCAGTGTGACACACCCGTAAAAACATATCTTCCAGTGGGGTCCCATTCACAATTCGACATTTGGAAGTGTTCAGTAGAATTCATTACCAAAAATTCATGGGTGTCAACAAACTCAAGTGATCCTCCTAATAAATAAAAATAAAATAAGGATTGAACAACATTTCTAGGTTAAAGAGACGATGAAGGAAAAAATACTTAGACATTTATTAAAATCCATCATAATTAATGTACGGAACAGTCTGAGCTCACACTTTTGCTTTACCAGAATCCCCAATGCACATCCAAATAAAAAAAAAATTGTTCAGCATATTCTCTCTTGAATATTTTGTATTGTAATTTGTTTAAATTTTATTATTATATTTTGTTTTTTATCTAGTCATAACTGTATTACTACCAAAAAGATTTTAATATGGTATATTTTATTCAATTTAAAAGTAAATAATCAATATATTCAAATCAACTCTTAGTAAAAAAAAACCTCTTAAAATTTCTTGTTTTTGAAAACTAATTTAATATTAAAAAAATCAGCCATTTTAAATTCTTTGTAAGTGCTTAGCATTAGCAATAAAAATATCACAATTCTTTAAATTAAAGCTTAGCCGCAAATCTTACCTCCAGAGGGTGAGCCGAAGCCAGCTAGTACAATATACTGTCCATTCGGAGACCAGAATAAATGAGTACATGACCTCTTTTCAAATTTTTTAAGTAAAATTGGTGCCAACCCAACCCTATGGGAAAAAGATACAAATACGTCAGTTATGGCATAGTATAATTCAAGCAGAAAAAAGGATTTACTTCAAGTAGTTAAAATTTTAGATGATGATTTCTCAAAAACATAAAATAGAAGTTTGTTATCACACATTTTAAAACCCAATATTGTTCCCTAAGTGTATCTTTTACAAAATAAACAATTAAAAAAAAACAATATTAAACAAAAAAAAATTACTAAAATTTTTTAATTCAAAGAAGCCATGGTTAGTTGGTTGGTTGGGTAGGTTAAACGGGGTTGGTCACATGTCCATATTTGCACTGCAGTCTATTTATTGCCTTATTATGTTCCCCTTTCTTGCTTTCCTTAACCAGTTCGAATAGATATCTGCCCAGATATATGTGGAAGAGGGTTTTCACTCTGTTAATTTCCTAACAGTGTTTTGCATGTCAGTGCCATGCAGTTGTTATTATGTTTCCTTCTCCTCCTCCTCGCAAACCTGCATGTTGTGGGAGAGTTGTGTACGCCCATTTTCTGCAAGCATTTCTTAAGATGACAGTAATCCGTGAGTAGTCCTACTACTTGCTTTAGATGAGTGCGCGCCAAAAGGAGGACCTCAAATGTTGGTTTTTTAGAAGGGTCGATTAGCGTTACCTTTGCTTGTCTTTGACCAGGTAAGGCATGCCAACAATCTAATGTTAGCCAAACTTAGTTTATATATGTAGACTGAATTTTTGTGCAAAAACAGGATTGAGTATTTCTCAACGGTCTATAGCAGCAGTGATGCAACTGTGCATGATTATAGGGTTAATAATTGTTTTGATTTTGATATTGGTTTGTCTAATGTTTTTGATAAAATTGTTAAGTAACCTTAGGTTTAGCATTTCAAAACCACTATGGCTATTATTTAATAAGTCACTATCAGAAGGTGAGCTTCCAGGGATCTGGAAGGAGAGCTTTATAATTCCTATTTTTAAATCAGGGGAGAGGGAACTACTTGACAGCCTTGTATATGATCAACTAAGCTGGAAATGTAAACAATTCATCGACACTCGTCAGCATGGTTTTGTTGGCGGCAGGTCTACTATTTCTAACTTGGTATCGTATGAGACAGCCCTTCTGAATGCATTGGAGAGAGGACACCAGGTGGATGCAGTCTATACGGACTTCTCTAAGGCATTTGACAGGGTGAAGGGTGAATCATAACTTGCTTGTAGCCAAGCTTCGGGCGATAGGATTTAGTGATAAAACAGTGGAATGGTTCCAGAGTATGTTAATTGGAAGAACTCAGAAGGTTAGGATAGGAAATTTTGAATCGGGTAGCATTGTCGTAACCTCTGGAGTGCCTCAGGGTGGCCACTGTGCCCCTATGTTGTTTAACTTGTTTCTTTGTGATATTGAAAATTACATTGGGGACTGTGTGATTATTTGCTTTATGCTGACGATTTGAAACTGTTTCGAATTGTTGACGACTACCGAGACTCTAGAATACTTCAAGAGTCTTTAAATTATAAAATTAGGGATCAAGAGCTAAGTGCTGTGAATTCAGTTCGGGACTTGGGGATTTATTTCGACTCTGAAATCTCTTTTAGGGAACATTTGAGGTACATAACAGGTAAAGCTTATCGAATGTTGGGCTTCATTTTTAGAGTTGGTGGTGATCTGTCTGTGAGCACACTGCGTTTGCTGTATGTCTCTTTTGTGAGATCCCATTTGGAATATGCTTCGGTTGTTTGGTCACCATTTTACAACATCTATAAGGACCAACTTGAGAGAGTTCAACGGAAGTTTATAAAATACTGTGCCTATAAACTTCATAGGACAGATAGAATTGAAGATGTCCAACTGTACTTTAATCTTCCATCACTTGAGGACAGAAGAAGATTTTCTTACTTGTACTTCATTTATAAATTAATTAACGGTCATATCGACTGTCCCCAACTTCTTAGTCAAATCTCTCTTAAGGTACCACACCGAACTCTTAGAAAGAATGAAGTTTTCTCTATGCCTGTCCATAGAACTAATTATGGGAGTCATTCTCCTCTCAACTGTGGCCTTGCGCTACGCTCACCCTGAGATTGATCCCTTCGGAGGCTCATTTGTTAGATACCGTAACAGTATTTTACATTCCAGGTGGTGATGTTATTCTGCTGGGACATATACTTAGTTAATTTATTATTGCTAAATAGTTATAGCTGTTATCTTATTTTAAGAATGTAAATTTATAAATGGGGCATCCCGTATATTATTTAAAATAAATAAAATAAATAAATAAATAAATAAAAATAAGAAAGTTGAAGAGCAACTTTCGGCGTAACAGAAAATGTTGCAGCTTTATTTTAAACCAATTTTTTGTGGCAACTTTTATAGTTTAATCTTTGTTTCCAAATGTCTCCCCGTACTCAACAAAGTAATTATTAAGAAAATATAAGTCTAATTCTAGCAAGATCATTTTAGTTTTAGATAAGTTATTTATATATAATTAACATAAAGTATTTTGGTGCCATAAAGCCTTAAATGTAAAATACAAAAACAGAAACATATTAGATTGTTAGACTTACTTGACTTCATAAAAACTAACACTGATGTTGGGTGATTCACCATGAATCATGGCAAACTTGGTACCAACAGGTTCCCAGGCAAATGCCTGAATAGGTTCCTTGATTTCAACACTATCTACTGGTACTTGTTTTTCACGTATATGGAAAATTTCAAAGTTACAGTACATTCCTGAATATTTCATTTCATTCTTTTCTTTCCTCAACATTTTGGCATACCTAGAAAAAAAAACTAATTATTACGGAGTTGACACTTGAATGAATAATAGGTCTGTTTATTATTCAGAAATGGTTTACACTAATTTATACTTTTTGAACAAACCAAGTTCTAAAATACACCTTTGATAAGAAAGCTTTATGGAAAAAAGATATAAAGTAGTGTACCCTATTTCTGAGTAACAAACAGACCAAATAGGGCAATTAATAATTAAGGCCATTTAACTCGAGAATCTAGCGGTGCGTTAAGAGTTGAGATCCTTAATCTCAAATTATTGCCCGAGTAAATTGAAAAATTTAAATTATTACCTAAATCTTTATGATCTCACTGCGCATTTTAAAATTTAATCGTCATTTTTCTTCTTTTTTTTTAATAATCAGGTTAACCATGAAAGATAACTATGGTAACAACAATGGAATGCAATTAAGGTAACAAAAATAAAATGAAACTATAGTAACTGTTTAGTTGTCACTGTCTTCAAATGAACAGTATTCCATTTGTATTTCAACTAACTGTTTAAAGGATTCTGTCGCCTTTTATAGTAAAGTGAAAAAGAATAGAGAAGTCTAGAATTAGCTGAAAGATTTTTTTTATACAGGGTTCAAGAAAAACGCAAAAAGTCGCCGAAACGGGAAAAAAGTAGGGAAATTTAGTTAGGTGAATTATTAAAACAAATTAATTAATCGAAACTTCCTATATCTTATAAAGTAATCATATATTTTTAAAATCCGTAGCAATACCTTCCTTAATAGTGTAATCTGTTTTTATAGTAATATTTTCTGAAAAAAATACCACATACTTGGTAGGTATTTAAATTAAAATCCACTGGTATATAATGTATGGGAATAATCATTTGGACCCATATTTGTTTAATTTATTTATTAACGACTTAACTAATAAAATTTATTCAGAGTATCTTCTTAATGATGACTTTAAATTATATAGAATTATAAATACTTTTGATGATCATTGCAAGATGATTTGAACCGCCTAAATGAATGGTATTCTGTAAATAAACTTGCTTTAAATATCAAAAAGTGTAAATGTATAAGCTTTCGAAGAAATACAAATTTTATAAACTTTAATTATAGATACGATTTTAATAAATCACTTAAATAGTTAGGCTTTATAAACAGGTTTTCACGTGGACTCCCAAACATTAAATGACTTAATTATCTTTATAATAGTTTTGTACGTTTTAAGAATGGAATATTTGTCATGTGTATGGTCTCCCTCCTATTTGGTACACGTGTCTAACCTTGAGAAGGTGCAAAATAAATATATTAAATTGGCATGTTTTAGAACAAGCTTTCCACTTACTTTTTTCGATTATGATAAGGCCAGAACTTATTTGGGACTAGATAAATTGGAGCACAGAAGGGTAAAAGCTGATATTTGTTTTCTTTTTAAACTTATTAATGGTTTAATAGACTATCCGGATTTGTTATCTCAGGTTGGCCTTAGAGCACCCAATAGACAAACTAGGGCTTCAGAACTATTTGCAAAACAATTTCATCGATGTAACTATGGTGCGTTCTCACCTAGGACGAGGCTTGCAGCTAATGGTAATAGGGTGAATTTAGACTTTTTCTCTCTTTCCTTTAGTTCATTTAAAGGAAAATTTGCAAATGTCAGATTATAATATTATTACTATAAATTTTTAACTGTATTATTAAATATTGTTTTTAGCATAGGTAATATAGTTTAAATATTTTTGTCATGTATATTATTGTGTTTATTATTGTATTTTTAATGGGTTTTAATACTTGTAAATAAATAAATAAATATTATATAAATAAATATTTAAAAACAAAATCTTACCTGTCAACTTTGACACACAAATAATCCCCAGACTTCTGCCAGTGAATCCTACAGTCAGCTACGTTGAACAGGTTTTTCTTTCTTATTTCATTTCTATTAGGCAACTCTAAAAGTGTAACACTTGCAGGTACATCTTTGTCTTCAGCTACCCAATAAGCTATTATATTGTCAGTTGGAGACCTTTTAAAAGAAATTAAAAAAACTAATAAAATTAAACAAAGAAGCATACTTTTGAGCCTTACCAGTTAAAATCCTTAATTCCGTTGATTTTAATAGACTTTTTATCCAGAAGACCAAAAGATGGTGTTTCATAAATTGAAAGGACATCATTGCCAACCCTGCCAAAGTATTTATCATCATGTGACCATTTGAAGATTGGCCAATTCGTGGGACCCTCAGGATTAAAAGATCTTTTTTCTTGTCCGGTCCTAAAGATATAAAGATAAATAGGTAGAAGTATTAAAGCCATTGAAAAACGGATTTTTATTATTAAGGAGTTTTTGGAAAAGCGACACATAAAAATCAGAATTAATAATTCTTTTTCCAACAGCTTCACACCAGAACAAGGTCTGCCCCACCATTCACCATTATCGCCATTATTGTATAATATATACTGCTTCGTTATATACAGTACAAATCAAGGGATTAACCACATACATCCCACTCATAAGTCCTTAAAATGTACTATAAATAATCTACAAAATTTAATGAACAAAACTCTAACATGGTTTTACCAATGAAGATTTCATCCTAGCCCTACAAAATCGCAGTTTATTATTTTTCACCACAATATTAAAGACAATTCCCCTACAATTAAGATAGCCAATCTGAAAATTAATCCAAAAGCGTCAGTGAAATACCTAGGAATAATAATTGATAATAAACTTAACTTTAACCAGCACACATCTACTTCCAAAAAGAAAACAATAGCCAGGGCCAAACATTTCAGAGCTTTAACATACAAGGACCAAGGAATAAGTAAAACAACTGCCAGCCGAATATACAAATCCATATGCAGACCTCTCCTTGAATATGGTCATACAATGTTTCTTAATCTAAGAAAAACAGCGTTAAAGAACCTTGAAGTTCCTGAAACTACAACCCTTCGAATAATAACAAAAGCACGACATCCCAGGAATCCCTTACATAATCCATCAAACAACCTACAGACAAATACAATTATCATAGAAATTTGCCTCGAAGCAGCACAACATCGACCTGCTCCAGTCATTATGTATCCTAAGAACTGCCTACCAGCAACGGAATCCACATTTCCAACTGTTAGAATTATAGAACATTTACAAGAAATGAACAAATAGTGACTCGTAATGTGATTTTTTTTTTAAATTTCAGTACTGTTACCATTAAACTGACTAAATGTTATTTATATAAAATACTGAGCAGCAGGACCTAGGTCAATAGCCCATTAGCATAGCATAGTATAATTTATTGTATTGTGTCAATAAATGTCTTGATAAATAAGAAATAAATAAACGGGAATTCTAATCATTTTTTAAAATTTATGAATACATTATCAGGGTTTATACTTATACTCTAAAATCACCAAAAAATCTGAGATTTCCAGGTTTTTCCTGACATTTTCCCATATTTTTCCAGAATGTGAAATATTAAAAATTAATAGGTAAAGGATATACAAAAAATATATTATTTTTGATAAATAATTGATTTAAAAAACAAAATAAAAATATAATTAACATTTTAGACATGCTAAAACCTTAATTTTTGTTTTCAATTTAGTGAGCTCTTTATCGAGGCGCCTTTTTTATTTATAGTACATACTATTTTCCAGCTTTGCCTTCCTCCTCTCTAGATCTCTAATGCCGCTTTTCTTCTTTCCTCTATTTTTTTTTCTGTTTTTTAGCTTTATCAAATTTTTTTTCTTCTAGATACTGAAGGTTTTTCATGTGTAATTGCCTGAAGATATTTTCATTTTTGGAGTAATTTTATTATCATTTAAGCCTCCATAATACTTAACTGAATCATCAAATTAACTTTCAACTGTAGCATTTCCATGAGAAAATAATAAAACGATTTTAATAACTTTAAAAATTGAAACCTATTCAAAATAAAACTCTTAAGAAAATTAACAAGACCATTTTTTTTTTGAATTGTTATATTGCTCAAAAATGTTGTTATATTGTTCCAGTTATATTATTCTTTTTTTTTCAGAAATCCTATAGATTTTCCCTGACATTTAGAAAATCTTGGAAAATATCCTGACATTTGTAGCTTAATTAAAATTCCCTAAAATTTCCACGTTTTCCAGTCGAGTATAAACCCTAATTATGTTTAAATGTTGGTTGGTGTGTACCTAATCTTTAATATGAACAATTTTTGTCACAAATAGAGTTCTAACTGAACAAGTCGCCATATGACATATTAAAACGTTGCGCAATTTTATCTCAGTGTTTATATCGAATTAAAGTATTTTTTTGGCCAAATATAATATTAAGTAAGTTAGGGATGAGATGTGAAAATGATGGAAATATGTACTAGAGAAAGACGATAATTTATCAGTAAATATTCCAAAAAACCGTGGGAAATCAGACTGGCGCAAAGACAAGGGGGCATTTCACAGAGAATGAAAAAAAGAACATAAACATAGATGACCCGAACGGTAGTGATGAAGAAAATATACAGGTTTTGCCTTTAACATTAGTCATAGATGAGAGAATGCAAACCCACACAATAAAATTATAAATATGGATAAAGAAAATATACACATGCTACAATAGTTTTAAACTCCAAAGAAACCTACAAAAGTCCCCAACGCCCGACGTCAATTAAACTAAAAAAACTTGGACGACTACACCTATCAATAATAAGACTGAAACCGTCTGAGACTCCTACAAGCCCTTGATATTGATAAAACAAAGAGAATAATAAAAAACAGCATAACAAGTAAAGATACTCAGGGCATCTTTAAAAACATTAGACCAACAAAAAACGGATTCGTAATAACTAAAAGTCACAGCAAATCTCAGCAAGAAAACTAAGAATATACAAGAATTTAATAAAACTGATCCAATGGTCATGACAACAGGTGTTGAAAAAGGTTACAATATGCTGAATTTGTCTCAGAGCTAATACTTTAGATCCCTGATGTAAAAAATGTGGAAATTGAAGCAGAAATAAAGATATATGTGGTACTAAAAAAAAACCATATAGAAATGCTGCAAATGAAAATTACATCTTAGGGTCACAACGCCCAAAATCATTAAATGGCTTTTATTAAAAGAAAAATTAACTTTGATCTTATGGCTACTTACCTATAGAAATATCTAAAACTGATAATGATTTATAAAAGTTGTGGTTTTTGACACGTTGCCAAGTACTGTAATATAGAATGTTGTTTAGTATCAAAATTGAACTGCCGACGTTTTGTCATAAGTGACAATAGTTAGACATAGTCACTTATGACAAAGTTCAAAAGCTATCAGAATTTCCTAAGTTTTTAGACCTAAAATTTCTTAAAATTTAGTTTAATTTTTTGTTTAAGTTTCAATTTTGATAACGGTGGCTGACTTGCCACCGAAACGTAGATTAATATTTGTGATTTTTTGGGTTTTTTGGGGGGTTTTCTTCTTTTTTGTTGCAGGCGATCTGCAAGTTCATAGGGGTCAATAGGGCTGGACAGGGTCAGCCCGCATACCCCGGGACCCGGACCAAGAGGGTCCCATTTTCCAAAAAATAAAAAGGCGAGTAGCCCAAATAAAACAAAATAAAATTATAATTGTTAATTTTAAAATTTGACATTTTGTTTTTTATTAGCTCCAAAACAGTTTACTATAAAAAGTAACTTCTTATAAAAATAATTTTAAAAGAATATCATAAAAAGACACATTTAATATTTAATTAGTAAAAATTAAAACCAGATTTTCCAAACAAGTCATTTTTGCATTTTGCATTTTTGTTATTTAATTGGTCACAATTTTATGGGGGGCATAAAATATTTTTCAAAGTAAAAATAATAACTTTCCAATTAGGCTAATATTATATATGCATTATTGATTTATTTAATAAGCACAAAAAATATCGCCAAATAGTACAAGTACACCAGAAAAAATATTTCTAATAACTTAAAAATACAATTTTAGATACCTAATATTTTATAAAAAATGAATATTTTTAACTATTACCTGATATCCCAGATGATTATTTTTTTCTGCTCAGGTTTTCTAGGATCACCCTGTGGAGCATATGTAACAAGATATTTTTCACATGGTGAAAAATCAACATATTGTACACCTTCTTGGGCAAATTTTCTAAACTGAGTAAATTCAGGGCCAGCCCACAATGCTGTACCAGCTTTATGAAAAGTCAATAAATATGTGCCCAGTGGTGACCATTTAATATAACTTTGTGTCCAACCCTACAATAATAATATATAATTATTTGGTAAAGCAATTTACTGTAAACTTGTGTGAAAATAACAATAAAATAAACTAAATTAGGTTTTTGATTTAAAAAAAAAACAATTCGGTAATTAATATCTTCCATAGGCCACAGGACTTCTCCCAAAAAAATTAGCAAAAAAAATTAAATTATACAGACTTTAATGCTTAAAAACACATTTGCAAAAACTTACACCACGATCTGCAATTAGTGTGGGTTCAGGCAAAGTATTCTGCCAAATCTGTATGTGAACTTCTGGACGAGCCTCTGTTGCTGCTATGACAATAGCATATTGATCAAAAGCATCAGGCTCTAGACGATAATAATGCAAATCACTTTGATCCTCATATGGCATAGGCTGAGGGGGTTTCCAATCATCCTCAATATTATCAATTTTGGAGATATCTGTCAGCAGGTTAACTTGGAAGGTGTGCTGCTTATCAAGTTTGAGGTTGTTGGTTAGTTTTACTGCTTCTGCAGCATGATTGGGATTGGAGAACTCCAGAAAAATGTATCCTTTGGTGACACCTTCAGAATTTTTAGGATAGTGCTCATTGACAATATTACCAAATTTACTAAACATTTTGGTGATGACTGATTTTAGCTTCTCAAAACGATCAGGACCTACTTGAGGTGTTCCATCAATAACAATTACACTTTCAAACCCATCAGTCTCTTTTGGCTGTTGCTTTAGGATATCTTCAAGAAGTACTGCAAAAAAAATAACATAAATCAGTCACCAAATTTTAGATCTGTTGCCAACTTGTTAAAGCCAAACTATTTGAAACCTGTTATCTGTAAATGCATGTGCAATCACTTAAAAATAGAACTAAAGACCAAACAATAAAATTACATAACCAAAACTAACCATATCTAAGCTGGACTAACCAACTTAAGTGATGCTATTATCTTAGGGACAGGAAATAAATTCAATGGCTGACAGATGTAATATTGTGGGAACACCATTATTATATTGAGCATGAAACATGAAGTTACCAAAATAAAATAGACTTCGACCTTTTGTGGACTTGTCAATGAAAAATGACTATTGAATTCTCGCAGCCATATTGTTGCTAACTGAGGTTGCCAATACACTCTTTTTAAATTATTTTTATTGTATTGTTTTTTCTTGTTTAGTTTGCTTTTTGTGGTGTGTGCACCAATAAATGAATGTCTAAATATATCAAACAGAAATAACTGTCGAATGCTGTAAAGCATTTTAGTGGCAATCCTAGTTGCTAACAACAAATTTGCAATGCTTCCACTTGACAATAAATTTTAAAAATTGTAATATAAATTAGTATTTTTTTACAAAATTACCTCATAATTAACTTAAAATTGCTGTGGAGTTATTATATTCACCTATGTTTTATAAAGAAGTTTTTAGAGGTGTTTTTTATTAATGGCCAATTGCATCAACAATTTTGAGGAATCCTTAGCATTAAGTATTCCTCAAATTTCCAATGTAGTCAAGCACATTGCTTGTTTAGTCATTTTTAAAATTACTTTGTACTAAGGGTCCCTTAAAATTGTTGGTACAAATGGCCATAAAACAACTATTGAATGTTTTAAGACCTTATTTTGTAAAAAGAGAAATATTTAGGTCTTAATAATTAAAACTTTTTTTTTTTAATTTAACCTATAATAAATGTTTTGCAACAGAGGAAAGTGTTTTGCTTTATACTATATTTCATTAAAATATCAATAGGTATATCCATTAAATACTTGGTCCTTTTTTTTTTAATGGTAATAAAGTACCTACTTCACTAATAAGGTTTAATTTTGTAAAATATAATTACTGCCATTAAATTACTAAATTTTTAAAAGACAAGATAGGTCTTAAAACATTCAACAAAGCCAAAAATTTGTAAAATGAATGCACTGTGTATATAATGTCCTTTTTAAACTTACGATGTTGACAGAAAATGATAATAGAAACAACTTTCATTACAGTTTCTGTATGTGCATTTTTATAATTTCAGAGCAATTATAATTTAATTCTTTGTTATGTAAAATAAATAAGAATCATTTATATTACATATTTTTAAATTTTTTGTCAAGTGGAAACATTGTTAAATGTTTGGAATGTTTGCAACCAAGATTAGCACCAACATAGCACACAGCAGCTGGCTTAAGTCGGGAGTCATTTTTTTGTAAATACCTAGAGATCTATTTTTTTTTGGTACCTTCAAGGCACAAATGCAATTTCTTGGGCTTAATTTAGGGTAATTATTTATTTATTTAAAATACAAATAGTTATAAATTTGAGTACATAAATTTATTAACAAATAAGTAAATTTAGCAAAACAAAATAAACTTTGCGTGTGATAAGGACAATTTTTTTTAATGGTGATTAAAAAATATTCCCCCATTTTTAAATGACAGCATAGCCTAACCTAACTTTACATTTCATACATATGTTAACCTAAATATATAACTTTCTCATATTTAAAATAGCGAATACAAGTTAAAATGCATTTCCTCAATGCCTGTGTTTTAAACGATATGGTTTAAATTTCCTAAATTAGTCAGCAACGTGTGAATTCTAACCTTATGGTTCCAAAACTTGGCACTCAAAATACTTACCGGAATCATCGATATCATCCACAAATCCTTCGGGATCACTGAAATTGGGCTCTTCACTGCTAGACACATCACTATCATTATTTTTTGAGCTCTCGTCACCCTTATCAACTACCTTTTTCTTGGCCATTTTGGCACGAGGAAAACAACTTGCCGTTTGGCTAAGAAAAGACAAAAAAATGGCCGTCAACGTCAGTTATGTATAGATGGTAGAGAGATAAGGATCACCATCTTTTATGGCTGTTTGGCTCGAAAGAAGAAGAAAAGCACAGAGGCGCTGGTAAAGCGAATGATTTAAAGCCAACAAGGTTAGAAAAACCTCGTTGTTTAAAGCGAACCAATGACCCTGACTGCAATATATAAAGCGAAATTTAAAACAATGGGTTATTGGTTTAAAAACGGTCGGAGCACCAGCGCTATCCTAATTTTGCGATTTGTGGGCCATTTTTGTAACACGGAGTTGGTGATCCTTACATCTCTACCATCCATACTATTTATAACCTAATTTTTTTCAAATAATTCGTATCTCGTATTTTTCTCCTCTGTTTTCCCTTTCGTATTTTGTGGTTTTCTCGTTCTGTGGTAATAAATTCATAAAAATCGTTTAATACGAATTGGGATAGACGCCTATCGCTAGCGCCACAAAGTTCCGAATCTTATCCCAAAGAAACTGAAAAAAAACCAGACAGAAAGATTTTTTTTTAATACTTGTAAGATATTTTTTTACAAAATGAGCATCCCCTTATTTCCAAAATGTTTGCCAAAAATGACTGATAGAGCTTGGTTTGATGTAGATCACCCTTGTGACCATGAAGATGAAGTTTCACAGCTTGAAAAGGAACATTATGATTGGGTATTTTTTATATATATTATGTCTCACAGTATTTTTTTAAGTAGGTATTTAATTTACTAAAAACACATGTCTTTTTAGGTAGATGCAATTACACGAACTAACTCGGATTTAACACCTATTGGCAAGACTTCCTCGGAGGTAAATGTTATATTTATAAGTTTTTTAGTAATCTAAAATATAAAAATTGATTCATACTTGAGCCATTTATGTTTATGGTAGATTGTTGGTGATGATGAAGAAGAGGAAGAAGATGACAATGATGATGACGATGATGATGACAGTGAAAGCCATGATGATGAGGAAGAAGATGAAATTGAAATGGAGGCTGCCAATTAGAAATTAATACTTATATTTTTTTTGTGACTGTTCCTTTAGGTAACAAGTTTGTATGAGTTTGAATGTTTTAATGCTATTTATTTGGTTTTGTACAATTATACTGCAATTAGAAGTAATATTTGCTAATTAAGAATTAATAATTATATTTTTGTTATAAATATTTAATTTTATACCTAGGAAATTATGTTATTGAACTTGGAATTCTAAATAAGATAGCATTACCTCTTTGTGTCATAATATGGACCAAGTAAAACTTATTGGGTATTCAATGAAACCAAGGGTAATAAACCTAACAAGGAGTGCTCGATCCCATTTAAGCCCATATAAACCAATTTAAATGTCAATTCGGTATTTGTGACGTAATCTGTTTGCCTTTTTGTTTTGTTTACAAGTAATATAAAGTCTTAATTTTTTAAAAATATTATACATTACAGTTCTAATAGTAAGTACATATCCAAAATAGTTTTTAAAAGTTGAATATTTAACAAAAATTAATAAAATAAATCTGCCTTCTGAGCAAAATGGGCAAACGGTGACATCCAAACATAACCTATATCTGCGGACAAATAGTAAAAATCGAGCACTCCTTGTTAAGTTTACTACCCTTGCAATGAAACTATGTTGACAAGTAATGTTAGTATAATAACAAAAACTGATGCCAACTTTCAGCTTCTATAAACCCTGAGGTGTAGTGAGTTCTGTTGTATGCATTTTATTTACATATGATTCAGGTCTTTATGATGATCAAAAATAAAAATTCAATTTTGTTTCCCAAACACAACAGTTTATTGATTACTTTTGAATTCCACAAAACAACTTTAACAGAAAAATAACATGTTTAGACTTAAGTCTCTGGTTTCTAAATACAATTTGAAAAGAAATTCCAAAAATTGCATCTATTTTAAGACCAATTAATTAATATTATATTTTACAATAAGATCTTGTATACATACATACACACAGAATAGTTTAATCTAAATTATTATTGATAAAACAAGCATCCGACCTTTCTTCTGTCAAAAATTTATTAAATTAAAATGTTCCATATTAAAATAAAGTGGTTTTTCTAAAAAAATGACTACATTATTTTTAGTAAACTGAAGCAGTGTACAAGTCATAAAAGAGAAATAAATGTTCTAGTCTTATATAAATGAAAGAAACATTGCACAAATTTAAATAATATGCCAAACAGGGTAAGTGTAATAATTTTTTTTGGTAAAATTTTACTTTACGGACACCAAGCCGATTTTCATGAATTTTTGCATATGGGGGTTTTTTGGGGGGCTGATAGCGAAACTAAAATGAGTTTTTTCCGGCAACCTGTGGTTTTTGAGTTATAAGGCCTCCAAGTGGACTAATCTCAAAATGGACGTTTTCCAAAATTCCTCCTTCTTGACACTGATTACCATTAAAATAGAACATACACTGATTGGGCACTTATATAAAAGATTGTTGCTTATTTTTGGTAAAAAACACCTCAAATAAATCCAGTTTTTTTTATCTGTATAACCTAGCTATGAATCAGGCAACCAGTTATACATCAGGTTTTCCTACAACGCACAGAAAACTGGATTCATTTGAGATAATTTTTACTTAAAATAGACAATAAATTATTGTAAATTTGAGTATTTTGTTTAATATATAAGTGCCTAATCAGTGTATGTTCCCATTTGTTGGTAATTAGTTTCAAGAAGGGGAGTTTTGAGGCTAGTTCACTTGGAGGCCTCATCACTCAAAAACCAAAGTTTGCTGGAAAAAACTAATTTTAGATTCGTGATCAGCGCCCCAAAAAACCCCTGTATGCAAAAATTCATGAAAATCGGCGTGGTGTCCGTAAAGTAAAATTTTACCATTTAATTATAGGACTTTATTATTTAAAAATAGTTTAAACTATTTTACACCTTTTGACCACATAGTCCTAAAATTCAGCTTCGATAAGAGTTTATCTACAAAAAAGTGTAAAGGAGTACAATATTTCTAAATAACAACACATTTTCCTGTTTTATGTCAAATTTTTTTTTGCCAACCAAAAAAGTCAGTAGCATACATTTATTCACAATTATTTTTGATAAGGTGTCTCCTAAGACGCCACTGGACTTAAAAAATTTAATTTAATTGGACCTAAATTAGGCCCCTATTCATAGAAATAAAACTGACAAACTTCAAGAAAATCGGCCACACGGTATTTCAAATAATTACAAAAAAACTTTTTTTTTAAATGTTAAACACCCTGTACCTTAAAAACTAAGCATTGTCGGGCCCATATTTATGGACACATTTTTATAATTTTCAATGTGGAATTACCTACTGAAATTTAGCCGTGCATTTTTCGAACACCCTGTATACAGGGTGCCACAGATTCGAGTGCATGCATGGGGATCTCGGAAACCGTAAGAGATACGAAGTCGGTTAAATTATGGCAAAGTTGTGTATTTGCATAACTAACCATGTCCACTTTAGAAAGTTGCGAAATTCCGAGTACTTCCGGAGATATCCGGAAAAAACCAAAATTTGCCGATTTCGTTTTTATTTTTTTCTGGCGTTATTTAAAAAGATATGGAAAAAAAAGACACTTTCTCATGGCCACTTTTTAAGCTCTATAAAACAGCATTGAGAGATATTCCGTACGACGTTTCGTTTTCGTTAAACCATCATCAACTTTATTTTTTTTTAAATGTTTATTGCATTTTTTTAAAGCAGTTATAATCCCAATTACAATGATGTATAACACTTAATATTTTTCTGTTAAATAAACATATTTTCCATAAGAGACAATGAGTTAGACAAGGAACGCACATCATTTCTTATAGGGGCGTTCCATATTTGTTATTAAATATTAAGTGGTATACATTTTTGTAATTGGGATAATAAGGGGTTCAAAAAAAAATTAAAAAAATTAAGTTGATGATGGTTTAACGAAAACGAAACGTCATACGGAAAATCTCTTAACGCTGTTTTGTAAAGCTTAAAAAGTAACCATGAGAAAGTGTCTTTTGTTTTTCCATATCTGTTTAAATAACGTCAGAAAAAAATAAAAACGAAATCGGCAAATTTCTGTTTTATCCGGATATCTCCGGAAGTATTCGGAATTTTGCAACTTTCTAAAGTGGACATGTTAGTTACGCAAATACACAACTTTGCCATAATTCAACCGACTTCGTATCTCTTACGGTTTCCGAGATCCCCATGCATGCACTCGAATCTGTGGCACCCTCTATAAATGCAAGCCTTGTAAAAGGACAATAAATTTTAAAATTATTTTGCATTTTAAAAAATTTAGGGGATACTTTTGCAGCCCCTTTAACCCCGCCAGACATTGATTTTTTGATTTAACAATCACCAAACAAATTTGTGGCTTTGTATCTTTTTTTTAAACAGAATTAGAAATTTTAAACTTGCCTTTTCTTTAAAAGAAGTCGTTTAATCATTTTTTGCAAAAGTAAGGATTTTTAAAAATATTTCCAGTAATCTAATCTGTACAAACACTTATCAGTCTTAAATGACTAGCCAAATTTCTGTTACTCATACAATTCAAAATCTATCCTATTCAGTGAATAAAAATTTAAATTTTCTCCTTTTTTTCTGACCATTACTCCAGGTTTAAAATAGTTTTCTTTTTGCCATTTTACCATCTGTGATGTATTAAAAGGGCCTTCAATTTTTTCATCTTTGGCACTCCATTTAAATTCCCATTTTAGTTCTTTTTCTTGAGGATTATCTATGTCATCTGAAGAGGTTTGTGATAAACCTTGACTTGTGGATGGTTCATCTAAAATAATTGTTTAAATAAACATAAAAAAAAATAAAACATAGAATTAGAAACCAGTAAATCCTTTGGACTTTTAGTAACAACTTAATTCGCATTATCTGGCATAAACAAGAAAATTTCAGCAAACAAGTTGGTTAAGATTAGGTCTGCTACCAAATATATGGATCCACCATATGCAGAGTGTAAAAGAAAAATTACATTACTGTTTTATGAAGCTTTTTTACAAATACTTGTTAGTCACACATTTTTGGTAAAATATTTTTTCACAGATAGGCAGTAGCAAAGAGAAGCCTTTTTTTTAGGAAGCAAAAAAATGCTTATCCTTTACAATAAAAATCAGTTAATTCTTTAATTTTTAATTTTTTTTTGTTTAAATTAAGTGATCAACTATTTTTAAAGTTTAGTTCTCAAAACCAGATCAGCGTTTTGATGCAATTATCTTTTTTTTTGGGTTATTTTTTTTATACTTCTACAGGGTGGCGCAATGGGTATTGACGATTTTTAGAGTGCTATTATAGATAAATGAAACGACCAAGGTCAAAATCATATATTTTTATTACACATGTAATGCAGTTTTACATCAAAAATTAGTTTTTGAAAATAATGTCTTTTAAATGGACACCACGTTTTTTTAAAGTCGTGATTCAAAATTCTCTGTAACTCGTAGCTGCATATTTTGGTTTATTGCTCCGATTTCTCGAGTAATGTTATCTTTTAAAGTTTGTAGTGTTTGAGGTCTATTTTTGAAAACCCTAGCCTTCAAATATCCCTTAAGAAAAAATCAGGGCTGGTCAAATCTGGTGACCTCGGCCGCCAATTAAAAGCGCCGTACCGGGATATAAGTCGTCCAGGGAACATGTTTCTTAGAGCAGCTATAGAAATTCGCGTAGTATGGCTTGTTGCTCCATCTTGCTGGAACCATAGGACGTTATTTTCTACCCCCAGTCGTTGCAGTTCAGCAGGTAAAAAATTTTGAAGCATCTCCAAATACCGTTGAGAAGTTACAGTCATTTTAAGGTAATTTTCTTCAAAAAAGTACGGACCTAGGATTCTGAATGCAGACACACCGCACCATACAGTAAATTCATCAGCCCAGTACCGAAAATTTTATTTACATATCCTAATAAATGGAAATGTGCCCAATCAGACATTAATACATTATTTAAAACTTTTAAGTTCAGTACATTAAAAAATGTTCTACAAAATTGTATTCATGCTGGTAAATCTTGTGGTAAAATTATATGCACAACTTGAATTTTGTATGGATAAAATCGTAGGTCTTAGTAAAGCTCAATAAGAGACTCTTAATCATATTCAGACAGTGGCGTCTCAAAAATCGTCAATACCCAATGCGCCACCAGGTATAATAAAATACATTTCCTTTGAAAGTAATACCTTTTAATTTCTCCCTTTCTTTGACATCAAAATCATCAGCATACATATCCAGTTCAGGTTCCTTGAAAATATTTTTGCCTTTATTTTCTTTCTTATCAATCTTGGCTGCAATTTGTTCAAATGTTTCTTGGTATACGTCCATATTTCCCAGTCTTGTCAGAACCTAAGAATAATTTATCTCTATAATATTAACAATCTGAGAGATATTCTTCTTTGCAGTGATAGCCTTTACTTAAAGGTATTTTAGAATATATGTATATCCACCCCTTAAACCAGAACTAGCCTATGTCTATTTTTGTCAAGTCTGGGAATATTAGACAAAATAATAAGGGATAGTTTCTAATTGAGCGCAGAAGAAAAATAAGTCTAAATAATGATATTAAGCACCAAAATTTAATTTACAATAAGCCAATGTCCAATAGTTTAATTCTTTTTTCATGCAAAATTTTTATGAATCTATAATGAAAATGGGCATAAGCTAGTTCTGATTTAAATTGTAGATATAAAAAATTTAAAACGATTTCTCCTCAAGTTTAATTAATATATGAAACAATAAGTTAGGATATATCTTTCGCCTTACTTGATTTGCCAATTCTGTGAGTTTTGTTACATCTTCGGAAATTTTCAGAGTGCCAGCTTTTTTTCGTTTTAACCTTTCCACACTAGACAGTTTAGTATCTTCCCCACCTAATCTTTTAAGAGCTTTATTAACTGTTTCTTTAGGTTTCATAAATCCTACAAAAAGAAACATTTAAACTTTGTATTTGTACTAGTTTTTTTTTCCATTAATTTAGGTACATATATGCTTATTTACAAGGTATTTACCTATTATCTGTTTGTAAGTGTTTAATTCATCAAAAGGATCTTCTGTTTCATTTTCTGAGTCACTCTCAGCTCCAAGGCCAGACTCTTCAATATCATATTTTCCTGCAGTTTCTGAATTATGTTTTATTTTTTGCCAATCAATATTATCTAGCCAGTTATCACGTACCTTTAAAATAGTATTTTAAGTAGAATATATTGTGATAAGTTTCATATACTGTACCTCTTTTTCATTTTTCCAAATAAAATGACCATCTCTATCAAAGTGTCCTTCCTCAAGTTCCTCACGCATGTTAAAAGCAGTCATTCGTTGTTCCCCATCTTGTCTGGCCATGCCTGGAAAATATTATTTATAGATTGGCCTAAAAGGTCTTCCTATATACTACACCATACAATTACTGGAATCTACTATATTAAAGAACACATTTACATAAAAAAATATAAAATTTGGTAATTGTCTAGAAAGTAGCCGCAACTCGGATTTTGACCAAATTTGGTATACGGGGGTTTTTTTGGGCGCTGATCACGAATCTGAAAACCTTTTTTGGCGGAAACGTTTTGTTTTCGAGATATCCATCATCAAAGTTGAAAATCAAACTAACCTCATTTACACTATTCCTCCTTCTTTTTGTACAGAATTCTTGATTTTTACACTAAATTGGAACACAATAGTTAATAAACACCTTTTAAAAGCTTGTTTTTATATTTATTTTATACCTATTTTTCATTTAATTGTAAAAATTCACTTTCAAACGCTGCAACCAGGTATACAATATATACAACATGGCCGCCTCGTTTGAGAATGATACTTGGCAATTTAATAAAGAAAAAGGTGTATAATAAACAAAAAAACGTTTTTAAAAGGTGTTTATAAAATATTGTGTGCCACTTTAGTGTAAAAATCAAGAATTGCTTACAAAAAGAAGGGGGAATATAGTGTAAATGAGGTTAGTTTGACTTTCAAGTTTGATGGTGGATATCTCGTAAACGAAACGTTTCCGCCAAATATTTTTTTCAGATTCGTGATCAGCGCCCCAAAAAACCCCCGTATGCCAAATTTGGTCAAAATGGGAGTTGCGGCCACTTTCTAGACAATTACCTAAAATTTAATTACTCACAAAGCAAGTACTACATAAGGTATGTTATTCCCGATGCTCTTTGCACAGAAAGGATTTTAATGTGGTGTCATCATTTATATTCATTATTAATTTAACAAGAGTGCTTAAATATATAAAAGGTAAAATGTGCAAAAAAGTTTTTTTATTTGATCATTTTCTTGTTTTTGATTAAAGTCTCCAATTATGATGTTATACTGATACTAGATGTGTTAACAAACACTTAAGACTACACTAAAGTCATTATAAATCAAGAATAAATTAAGATTTGTGTTGTGGGAGAGTAGTGTTTATTAATATGTCATGCATTTGGTTTACCTAACTCCAGACTATGATAAACTTTTATTATAAAAAAAAGTTAAGGCAAATCAAATGACATTTATGTATTGTATTATATATTGGGGCAATTAAACAACACTTGTGGCTTTAAAACAAAGCCAGTTTATTTAGAAACTAGATGATAATCTAACTCTAACTCCATATCCGGAGATATATATTGTTACAGACTTTAAAAATATCTGTTTAGTTAATAGAATTGTAAAAGGTTATAATTATTTTATTTAGGTTAATAGTTTTTCCCTTTTTCGACGGTCATTGCGGATTATCCTGAGGGCGCTGGAGACATCTATTTAACACTTTTCTTGCATCCTGTAGTAAAAGAATTCTTTCAGCTAATTCTAGACTTTTCCAGACTTTTCCATTCTTTTCCACATTACTATATAAAGCGCGAAGGAAATCTGCACGGGCCAGTTTAGTTTTGTATTCTGACGAGATAAGAAGTTGACAGACAGTTAAAGGTTAAACAGTTGTCATTATTACGTTACGTTAAAGAGTTACCATAGAAACGTTTGTAAACCAGATATTCAATAAAAAGGTGTAAAACCAGGATCCGTGTTTTTATACGGGGTGTCACGGAACATTTGGTGTCAGAAGCGGAACGAGGACCTACAAGAAAGCGAAAGTGATTAAGAATATTTGAATGCCTGCTGAGACCAGACAGCAAACAACAACTATGGAAGAATTAACTGCACTGATGAAGCAAATGATGGCCAGCCAAGAAGATTTGAAGAAAGAAATGAAGACCAGTCAAGAAGATTTGAAGAAAGAAATGAAGACCAGCCAAGAAGATCTGAAGAAAGAAATGAAGACCAGCCAAGAAGATCTGAAGAAAGAAATGAAGACTAGCCAAGAAGATCTGAAGAAAGAAATGAAGACCAGCCAAGAAGATCTGAAGAAAGAAATGAAGACCAGCCAAGATTCCATGAGAGAGGATCTTAAAAGAGAAATGAAGACCAGCCAAGAATCCATTAGAGAAGATCTAAAAAGAGAAATGAAGACCAATCAAGAAGAAATGAAGACCAGCCAAGAATCCATGAGAGAAGATCTAGAAAGAGAAATGAAGACCAATCAAGAAGAAATGAAGAGGAGTCAAGCAGAAACAAGACAACGGATCGAGAAACTTCAAAAAGACATTAAAAAAAGCCAGGAAGAAATGAAACAAGAACTCAAAGAAAAGATGGTGAAAATTCGAGAACACCTAATAGGAGAATTTCAACAAAGCCAAGATGAGATGAGAACACAAATGCAGCTTGAATTAAAACTTACCAAAGAAGATGTTAAAGAAGAAATAGAAGAAATACAGCAGACTGTACAGCAATTTCAAGGCCAAATACAACAAGAAGTACAGCGACAAATTCAAAAGATAGCTAGTACAAGCGTCGTCTCAGAAAGTGGTACTGCAACAACTATTATGAAACCACCAACTTTTGATGGCAAGATACCCTGGGTTACGTATCTGCGACAATTTGAAGCTGCTGCCAATGGTAATAAATGGAGTTCACAAGAGAAGGCACGTGCCCTAGTACTTGCTCTTCGAGGTGAAGCTATGGAGGTTTTAAGAAACGTTCCCGAGGAGAAGCAATGCGATTATGAAACCATTGTGATGTTCCTGGAAACGAGATATGGCGAAACGCACTTGCAGGAAGTTTATAAGGCGCAGCTGCAAGGACGAAGACAAAAGTACAATGAAAGCCTTCAGGAGTATGAAGCTGATATTGTACGACTAATAAATCTGACATATCCAGCCTATCCAGAAGAAATTAAACAAGAACTAGCAGTAGGTAGTTTAATTGAAGGCTTTCGTGATCCGGATATGAATCAGGCTTTAAGAATGGCCAGACTTAAGAAAATATCTGAAGCTCTTGCCTATGCACTTCAATTTGAAACAGCTAAACAAACATCCAGCAATCAGGCAAGACTTCGAAGAAGAAACTTTGTACCGGAAGAAGGTAATTCTGACAACGATTTGACAAGAGTTTTAAGTGAGTTACAAGAAATCATACGTAAAAAGCAAACAGACGGAGACAACAGTATGACTTTTCGACGAAGAAACGGCATGCTTTGCTGGAAGTGTGGCAAAGAGGGGCATGTCCAAAGAAATTGTACCAGATCAGTTGCTTCTGCAAGTAGGCCAGAAAACTTTCAAGGTCGAAAGCTGGCAAGGTGCTACCAACCATCAACATCAATAATAAAAGTATCCCGGCTGCAAAACAACGGCTCCAGCTTGGTAGTACCAGGAAATGGATGCGGTCGGGAATGTGAAATGGTACTAGATACTGGTTCCACACATACTATCATAAGGCCGAACATCGTAGCCCACTGCAAAATATTCCGTCCAGAGAAAAATTACATTTTGGAATCTGCTAATGGAGAAGTCATACCAATTAAAGGAATACATGAAGCCAGAATAACCTTGGGGACGACAACCTTTATACACGTTGTGTTTGTTGCTGACATAATGGATGAAGTTATCCTTGGCCTTGACATTATGGAACATCAGAAGTTTGTACTTGACCTTCCACAACGAATACTGCGAACTAATAATGAAGAGATTGTAATGAGACCCCCACGGAACAATGAAGCATCCATTCGAGAAGTTGTACTTACAGAAGATGTCATACTACCCCCAAATTCAGAAGTCATTATCCAAGCAAGGTGTGAAGAATCAGAAGAAGGTGAAATCCTATTGGTCGAACCAATTGAAAATAGTCCACTATACGCTAAAGGAATTCTACCCGCAAGAACTCTGACGCAAAACAAAAGAAATACGGTATTTGTCAGAATGATGAACCTAAAGGACTACTCTCAACAAGTCAAAGAAGGTGACAAAATTGGTACCTATCAACCTGCTAATATGATAGTTACCAATACCTTTGCTAAACCTGTAGAAGTTGCCTCAAGTAAACTACCTGATGCTCTGCAAGACCTGGTGATTTCATCAAAAGCCCTGCTAAATCCAGTGCAGATTACTAAGCTGGAAGACCTTTTAAGAAGAAATCAAGACGTTTTCTCTCTCTCTGAAAAGGATTTGGGAAAAACCAGCATAGTTCAACATCGAATAAATACGGGTGATCCAGCACCTATAAGGCAACCACCACGACGAATTCCTTTAGCCAAAAGAGACGAAGTTGAGAAGTTAATTGGAGACATGCAAAACCAAGGCATTATAGAACCATCCCAGAGTCCATGGTCATCTCCAGTAGTCCTGGTTAAGAAAAAAGATGGTTCTACCAGATTTTGTGTTGACTTCAGAAGTCTTAATGACGTCACGAAGAAGGACAGTTTTCCATTACCAAGAATAGACGATACTCTAAACACGCTGACTGGTTCAAAATGGTTTTTGACTTTAGACCTGAAAAGTGGCTATTGGCAAGTAGAACTTCATCCTGAAGATAAGGAAAAATCTGCCTTTTCGACCGGAACCGGACTGTGGCAGTTTAATGTTATGCCATTTGGTCTGTGCAATATCCCTGCTACCTTTGAACGATTGATGGAGTTAACATTGCGGGGACTAACTTGGAAAACATGCTTAGTATACCTAGATGACATTATTATTCTTGGAAAAACATTTGAAGACCACCTTAGAAATGTCGAAGAGGTTTTTCAGAAGCTAAGATCTGCCCAGCTGAAGCTTAGTCCAAAGAAATGTCACCTTTTCCAGAAAAAAGTTAAATACCTTGGGCACATAATAAGTGAAGAAGGAGTGAAAACAGATCCAGAGAAGACGGAAGCTACCCAAAACTGGCCTACACCCAAAAACAAGCATGAAGTTAGAAGTTTTCTGGGACTGTGCACTTACTACAGAAGATTTATACATGGATTTGCTGACATTGCGAGACCATTACATCGACTTACCGAGAATAACAAAAGTTATGGATGGACCACAGGTTGTGAAGCAGCCTTTATACAACTGAAGAAAGCCCTTTGCAATCCTCCAGTGTTGTCATATCCACAACCAAATCAAACATTTATTGTGGACACTGATGCAAGCAATTCTTCTATTGGTGGAATTTTGTCACAGGTACAGGATGGCAAGAAAAGTGATAGCGTATTTCAGCAAAGTCCTTTCTAAACCTGAGCGAAATTATTGTGTAACTAGAAAAGAACTTTTAGCTATCGTCAAATCCCTAGAGCACTTCCATAAGTACCTTTATGGCCAGAAATTTCACCTGAGGACAGACCATGCATCACTCAAATGGTTGCTTCAATTCAAGAATCCTGAAGGTCAGATAGCAAGATGGTTGCAACGTGTTCAAGAATACGATTTTAAAATTGAACATCGAAGAGGATTGAACCGTAAAAATGCTGACGCTCTATCAAGAAGACCTTGTCCCGAAGATTGTAAACATTGCAGTAGACGTGAAGAGCAAGAAGACCCGATGAATTCCACTGCCGAAGAACACGCATCCAGTGCTCTCAAGAATGGGACCCTAAAATCTTCGCAAAGAACACGAGAGGATCCTGATCTTGAAGATATCGTAAATTTAAGACAGAAAATTCAGCACGACCCCCATATCAGAAAATAGCTTCTAAGTCTCCGAGATATAAAGGGTACTGGGCCATATGGGACTCTTTAACAATGAAAGATGGACTTTTAAAAAGAGTCTGGGAAAGTTCTGACGGCAAAAGTAATCTCTATCAAACAGTACTACCAACCAAAGGATTACTGAAGTATTGCAAGCCTTAGCACGAATGAGCTATAGAGTAGGTGGCCATTTCGGAGTTCATGAAGAACCATCTTGAAAGAGATTGCAGATAAGGTTTCTACTGGCTGGGAATCCACTAAAACCAGAACCCACACCCCTTCAATCCCCAAGTCAGATGGAATGTTCGAAGAAAGATTTAACAGAACTCTTGATAACTACCTGAAAATTAAAGTAAATGACCAACAAAGTAACTGGGACAACTGTATACAGCCGTTTTTACTGGCCTATCGCTCCGCAGTTCACGAAACCACTGGAACGTCACCTGCAAAAGTCATTTTTGGAGCGGAGTTATGCCTTCCAGTTGACTTACTTACTGGACGACCTTCTACCAATGAAAAAACAGCAGAGGATTATGTAAGTCAACTTAGTAAACAGCTACAAGAAATACACGAAGGGGTTCGCAATAAGCTACAAAAAGAAAGTGACCGTATGAAGTCCCGCTATGCCTTAAAAGCTAATCATCAGGGATTTTATGTCGGTGAAAAAGTTTGGTTATATAATCCAAAAAGAACCAAGGGGCGTTCACCGAAACTGCAGAAGTCATGGGAAGGACCATATAAAGTAGTGACCCGGCTTAATGATCTGGTGTACCGAATTCAGAAGAGCCCACAGGCAAAGATGAAAGTTGTACATCTGGAACGGCTGTGCCGTTATCAAGATCGAGAAGATACTTGATCGAGACGATCAAAACTTGGGAGGGGGCAATGTTACAGACTTTAAAAATATCTGTTTAGTTAATAGAATTGTAAAAGGTTAGAATTATTTTATTTAGGTTAATAATTTATTAAAAATAAGTTACCTTAGTTTTTCCCTTTTTCGACGGTTATTGCGGATTATCCTGAGGGCTCTGGAGACATCTATTTAACACTTTTCTTGCATCTAGTAAAAGAATTCTTTCAGCTAATTCTAGACTTTTCCATTCTTTTCCACATTACTATATAAAGCGCGAAGGAAATCTGCACGGGCCAGTTTAGTTTTGTATTCTGATGAGATAAGAAGTTGACAGACAGTTAAAGGTTAAACAGTTGTCATTATTACGTTACGTTAAAGAGTTACCATAGAAACGTTTGTAAACCAGATATTCAATAAAAAGGTGTAAAACCAGGATCCGTGTTTTTATACGGGGTGTCACGGAACAATATTTTATATCAAAATAACCATTTATTATTTAAGGTGTACCTCCTAACACCATTCATTTAAATTAAAATAAATGAAAATAATAAATTACCCTCTTCTTCCCCTTCAATATCATTATCATCCAAAACGTTAGTTTCATCAACATAATCTTCTTCATCACTATCCAATGTGTGTTTTTCCTGCTCATCAGGTGCTGTGAAACGCTTTTCGTCTGGTTCAAAAAACTGACTCTCGTATTTTCTTTTTGACATTTTCGGAAATATTTCTTAATTATTTAATAAACAAAATAGGTTGAATTTTGTGAAATATAATTTCTTATCTGTCACATAAATAAACGGCGGTAGGCTTGTTTAAATCCTTTTTGTAGGTTAAGGATTTGTATAAATACGTCAACGTCACCTATTTTATGTTTGTCTTTTTATTTTGGCGTTGCTGCATGGCAGTTCCCAGTTCGTTTTGTATGCGATCCCAGTTTGGACTTTCTTTGAAGCTTTCCAGGACAACACTTAACACCATCTTGACTATCTTTATAACAATTTTTTTTTTACTCATTTAGGCACTTCAAAATGCAAACCACAAAATACGAAAGGAAAAAATGCAAACCGACGCGTTAGATATAACCTTCGACCATAAACGTATTAATACTAGAGGCAGTGCAAACAAGCGTGTGAGAGAGAAAGAAAAACCGGACTATAACCTTTCTCTCTCGCTCCAACTTGCTGATTGATTGACGGAGGGGGCGACCAATCAGCACGCATTAAAAGTCTGGAGTAATTAATAAACCTTTTTTTGCAATACACTTGGTGTATTTTTATTTGTGTTGTGGTGAGTACCAATACTTGTAAGGACAAAGCTTCGGCATAAACCAGTAATCGGGTTTTGGAATTATAAAGCCTGAATCTGCATTGGAGGATTTCGTAGTTTTTGAATGTTTGGATGATGTCCAGTGATTTAAAGCCAGACTATGGAAATTATCCACTGAATGTGTTGGTAAAATAAGTGCCTGAATAGCTCATAACCCTTTTTATTCCGTGCCCATAACCACAAAATTTTTATTGACTGATTGTGTACCGCATCGTGTATTGTTGTGGCAACAAAAATATAATATTTTTTCTGTTTTTACATTGTTTTGACTTATTTTTAAGCCAAAAATGAACTCGCCAGTGTCTGCTTTTTCAATGTACAAGACACTCAACAAAAACAAGCGCAAAAGTGTAACGGAAAGTAAGTTACCTTCAAAAAAGACAAAGATAAATAACAACAAAAGTCTTGAATTAGGTAAGAAAAACGCATATTCTAGTCATGGTAAAAAAGCTAAACATACAAAGAATCAAAAAGGTAATCCCGGTAAAAAGAAGGCTTTAAAAATGAAAGTGGAAAAAGATATAACGTCTGATGATGAAATACCTACATTAGTGCCTATAGCAAATGCTAAAGAAGACGTCAATATCACTAAAAAGTATAATGGAACCAAACAGAATGATGCTGATGGCATTGTTACAAAAAGTAAATCTTTAAATAAAAAATTGAATACTTTAAACAATGAAAATTCTTTAGCTTCATATCCTGAAGCATTTAATCCAGCAATACAAGGTCTGGCAATATTTAAATGGCTTATAGATCCAATTTCACCAAAAGAGTTTTTTGAAAAGTATTGGGAAAAAGATATTTTACATGTACAACATTCAGATGAAAATTATTTTAATGATATTTTCAGTTCTGATAAGTTGGATCAGATTTTGCGGGAATACCCACTGTATTTTACCAGAAACGTAGATGTTGTAGCTTATGAAAATGGCAAGAAGGAAGTTCTTAACCCTGAAGGTAATTATTTGTTTACTCTTTTTTATGTTAGATATAATTTTATTGTTATAGCTTTGATATCCCTGCTTTCTTATTATACTTAGGAAGGGCTGTTCCTTCACAATTATGGGACTACTACACAAATGGATGTAGTATTAGAGTATTGAACCCACAAACATATGATCAGAATGTTCATTCAATTATATCCAGCCTGCAAGAGTATTTTGGGACAATGGTTGGAACCAATGTGTACCTTACACCTCCTGGAAGTCAAGGCTTTGCTCCTCATTTTGATGATATTGAGGCTTTCATTGTACAGTTGGAGGGTAGTAAGCATTGGAAGTTATATAAACCATGGTAAGTTTAAGACTACTTAATATCAATGCAAATAATATTATCAACTTTAAAATTTAATAAATATCTCATTTTAAAACTGTGTTTTTAATTATAACATTAATTTAATTTTTGTGATTTGTGTTTTGATAATACTTTATTTTTAATCAAAGTGGTGCAGACATTCTTACAAGAGATTCAAGTCAAAATTTTAACCGAGAAGATATTGGAGAACCATTTATGGAAGTCACATTAAATGCTGGTGATTTACTATATTTTCCCCGTGGCACAATACATGAAGGTAAGATATAAAATGGCACAGATATTTATTTTGTTTATAAACAAATAAAAAAGTGTTCATAACATTAAACAATTACTGAAGGCGCTTAAATGATTCAATTTTTATATTTAAAAAAGCGTTTGGAAGCTTGATATCTCTTGTATATGTGGAAAAAAAAATCAAAAGTCCAAGTTCCATATTCTTTACTCAAATCAATTAATTTTTAAAATTGCATTTTTTTTTAAATGCTTTTTGTTTGCCTAAAATGAAGGTCCTTAAAGGAATCTAAAATATTCAAAAAAATCAAGCAGAAGTCTACGTTTTTTGTTGTTTTTATTTGTTTATTTTGCAATGAGCATAATGCATTAACCAATACTATCTTGTAGAAAGAAAAATGCGTTTTATTTTTAATCTTTTTTCACTCTTTGTTAATTTAAACAATGTTTCAGATCTGTCTGGGAGTTTCCGGCAAAAACATGTCTGTCACATCGTACATCCAACAACTCTTGTTTTTTCAAATTCAAATTCAAACTCAATTTATGCTGTATAATAATAGAAACTTTAAAGCTAAAAGTCCATATACAATAACGTTAGAACATTAAAACACATTAAATGTACATGTAGAAACACCTCATAGTTTAAGTGTCAGGATGTCATTCACTCATCAGCACGGTATGCTAACACCTTGAGTTAAGCCTTGTGTTCGTCTTAGCTTTGGATCCTGTTCCATACGCTAGCCAGAAGAATTGCCGATAAGCAGCAACTCTAGCGCATGTTTCAAAAGATCCAAAGAAGAACACAGCGGTTGGGAGGATTTATGCAAAGGCTCAGTAGGCTGAAGCCTAGGGCGGCAAATTTACGATTAATTTAAAAAATGTAATCGTAAATTTTAATGATGTAAATAATGATTTTGCAAAAAAAAATGTTCCAAGAAAAATGTCAGTATAGGGTTTTGCCTATAATTAAATAATATATAGTTTAAAAATAGACTTATTTGTTTTGCCAATTTTAATTCAAATTTTGTTTTTATATTATGAAATTTGTTTGTTTTAAAGAATTGTTATTTAATTTTCTGTATGAAAATATTGACATAATAGGGCGGCAAACATATATTAGCGTATGGGCGGCAAAAAGTTAAATCCGGCCCTGGATGTGCACATATTTATAACTGTAAAACGATAATTGTAGTGACTAGTTTATATTGTTGTCCTAACAGTATTTTTATAGGCCTGTGAATTTTTTTTAGGACGCACACCAGATCATACTCATTCATTACACATAACAGTTTCTGTGTATCAACATACTGCTTATATTGACCTGTTGGAGCAACTTTTACCAAACGCTCTAAAAAAAGCTGCTGCTGAAAATATTGAATATAGGTGAGAAGATTAATTTTATTTAAAACACTTGTGTGAATTATAGTACAGGATGATTTAAATAATGTATGCCATCGCTTAATGGGATATTCCTTGGCCAAAAATAAGACAACATAGCTCTAAAATGGCTCAATTTTTAAGATTCAGGCTGTAAAAGAAAAAATTTCGGAATTGAATTTTCTCCTTATTATCAAATCGGGTTTTTGGATTTACAGAAATCTTGATCCAGTTAAAAAAACATGGACCAGTGGCAGTTTTATTTATTTTTTAATCTTTTTTTGATATTAATATTATTAATTATTTGGTACATGATACTTATTTCCTGCATAGTTTTACATAAAAAAGTACTCTTGTCTAACTTTTAACTTGCTTGGTACAAAAAGGGTAATATTTTAAATTAATAACAATTTTAAGTTGTACAAAAAATAATTTAAACAGAGATTAAATGCATATTTTCAAGCAAAGGATCAACACTGTGAATATTTTTTGTAAAAGTTACCATTGTCATTAATTTTAAATGTTCGCACCGTGCACGTTTAAAATAAGAAAATTTAAAAAAATACGGATGGATGTAAAAAAGGCGTTTGAAAGTGTAGGTAGGTAGGTAGGTAGGTTTAAAGTGAGTGGGTATAACACCCTTCCACAGCGACCGATCGGTCTATTGTGGTTCACACCTTTTTATATTTCTCCCACCAGATCCAGACTCCTAATAAATCTGATGATCCTGTTGGGAGAGAGATCTTTCACCTCCCCCGGCAACAAGGTGTCATTGCCGAGGATTGCGAATCTTAGTCGTGCTATTGCTGGGCACGAGCACAGTATGTGTTCTGCCGATTCATCCCCCTCCATGCACATGCGGCATTCGGCGTCTTCCGCTAGGCCGATCTTGTGCATGTGGTGTTTTAATCTGCAGTGTTCCGTGTACAGTCCCACTAGAGTTTTAAGGTGTACCCTTGATTGCTCCAGTAGTTTGACAGTACATTGTTGGTTCGGTGGGCTTATGAAGGCCTTCGAGTGTCTGAGACCTGCAAGTCCATGCCAGTACCGAAGATTTTCTCTTTGTGTCCAAGCTGATATGAACTGCTTGGCCGTTCCATAAGATATACCAATGACCGGTTCCTGCCCTGTGAATTTTGTCTCCGCCCCCCTTTTGGAAAGGAGGTCTGCGGATTCATTACCCTCTAAGCCGGTGTGTTCAGGTATCCACAGTAGTGTAACCTTATTGTTTTGACCCAGTTTGGCCAGCGCATCCTTGCAATTCCAGACGGTTTTCGAATTGCACCGGCTGGATTCAAGAGCCTTAAGAGCTGCTTGACTATCGGAGAATATTTTAATTGTCTTACGTGTGCAGTGCCGATCAACCGGCGATCTAGCACACATCTCAATAGCAAATACCTCCGCTTGAAATATGGTTGCGAGAGTGCCCAGGCTAAAGAAAAACTCTGCCCTAGGCCTCTGTCCATATATTCCAGCTCCAACACGGTCTTTGGTTTTGGAGCCATCGGTGTACCAACAGATGTCAGACCGGAAAAGGTCGGTCGTTTTTCGACTCCAGTCCTCCCTTTGAAAGTGTATGGTACAGAGGTATTCGTTTTAAACTCCATGAACTAGAATGTCCACCCTATTTAATATTGATCGTCAAGCACTTTTTGGAGGGTCGTCAGAGTGTTGTGAGAGTGAACGGCACCTTTTCACCACTATCGCCCTTGCTCTACAATATTTTTGCTTATGATATTTTTACTCACATAAATCAGGTATTACCAGAAAGGCCATATGTGCTACAATATGCTGATGACACCTCCATTGTGGTACATCATAAAAGTATAGAAAAAGCAGTACAAACATTACAAATCACACTTAATTTATTATTGCTTGGTTTCAAAGATGGAAGCTGGACGTAAATCCTACAAAGACAGTTTATACTATTTTACCATAAAATATGAAATTTATCACCATCTATACAAATACAGAACCATCAAATAAACCCACAGCCACATATAAAATACCTAGGCATCAGTGGCGTAGTCAACCTTTCAGGGCGGGGGGGGGGCAACGTTTAAAGGGGCGCTCTATTTCTTAAAACATTTTTATTAAAAAAAAAAACACAACAATAAACAAAAAATCTATATTTGAAACTTTAGGCCAGACAGGAATAATAATGACAATATAAAAAAATGTTCTTACCCAGCAGTTTTTTTTGAAAAAATCATGTAATTTTTGGCTGTGTGTTGCGCTAACATCATTTTTTTTCACGATATTCCTTCCTGAACTGAGCACCTGACTTTTTTTATCCATTTTTACTCTTAACAAGTTTACCCTTGCATAGACAATAAACGACTAAATAACACCACAAAGAGGAGAATATGAGTACCAGAAATAAATAACATACGTTTGAAATCTGCCGATTTGCAATATTAAAAAATAAAGTAAAAAATTCTTCAATACCGAATACAATATATCCAATACCGAAAAAATAAAAGAAATGCCGCCACAAACGGATGCCGCGCTCAGCGGCTTTTTCCGCGGTGTTAGTGCTTTTGAAGAGAATAACCGCTCCGCTGACACTGTGGAACAGAAAAATTATTAACAAAAAGTGTGGACAAATATTATTTTAAAATATGACTTCTAAAATTACACCAGCAAGTAAAAAATGTTTAAAGCGCAGCATAGTATGTTGTAAATAATACCTGTTTTATATACGATAGGTTTGTTTGGGCGCAGGGGCGCTGGTCTAGAGGGGCGGAGGGGGGCAGTCGCCCCCCCCTGGCCACCACCTGGCTACGCCACTGCTAGGCATCAGTTTTACAATAAGCTAAATTTCAAACACCACTTGACAAATATTTAAAAAAAAATGATTACGAGAATTAATATAAAGACTGCCTGTCCTATATACAAGATGCTGTCGACCTATTTTTGAGTATGGTCAAATAATATTCAATTCCGGTTGACAGACAGGTGCTACAATAATAGAACTAGCGGAACGAACAAGTCTCCGCACAATTACAAAGATTGGACATCCAGAAAATCCACTATATAATCCAGCGAATGCATATTTGTATGAAAGTGCAGGTATAGAGCCTATTTTGGAGAGAATGAAAAGACTGGCCAAACAATTTGCCAGTCGATCAATCAACTTTACAATCATGGAACCCCTCATTTTAAACTTCCCAGATAACTACACCAGGAGGAGATAGTATCCAGAAAAACTGTATTTTAAACTTTATTACACTATAGAAATAAACTTTAATCATTATTAATTTTCTTATTTTATCTTTAAAATTAGTTTTTTCATTTTTTTAAACACCCCATTCTTTGTTACCACTATCGTATGTACATTTTTTTTGTAAATAGCCTTGTTTTGTATGCCGTGTTCATTAATAGTTAGTTTAGAATAGAATAATTATTTGTAAAAACCAAAGGCTGAAAGGCCTCAGTCGATGGCCTTTTGGACAGTGTTTTTTATGTTCATTAAAAATTGTTTAAAAAAAACAAAAATAATTTAAAAAAATGACTCTGTTGTCAATTGTATGTGTGGCATACATTAAAAAACATACAGGGTAGTTACTTAAAAAACAATATTTAATAAAAGTGCCTAACAACTTACCCCTTACAATTTTATGAATTTTAGTTATAAATTACACTGTCTAACAGAAAAATCCTCCCTATAAAAAAATCGTGTGATTTGTAATATTTGGACTTATACTAATATACAACTAACCCTCAAATGTTTTTATTAGCCTCAGATTTCTCGGAAGGGTCTAGTAGAGGGGTAATAAATGGGCGACCCATTATTATGGACAGGTAGGTGGATCTATGCTTGAAATATCCCTTTAGTCGTTATTTTATAATCATTTAGTAAACATCTGTTGATTTTTCGATTAGATAGATCTACGTGTAAGAAAAATGTCGACGCGAATTTGTGTTAATAAAGCTGATAAATTCTGTTATATTTGTGGCGAAGTTACCGCGAAGGCGTACCAAAAACCGATATCTTCACTAGTAAAAAGGCTTATGAACTGTACTTTGGATGTAAAGTTGGCGATCAAGATAAGTCCTGGGCCCCAAAAGTGTGTTGCAGTTCGTGTTCGAGAACATTGACGGGATGGCTAAAAGGTACGCATAAATCTATGCCATTTGCAGTTCCAATGGTTTGCATGACGAATATCAAAGGAATTACTAGCAAAACTAAGCGTAGCATTCAGTATCCCAATGTTCCGTCTGCAATGCGACCAGTACCCCATGACAATTCATTACCCATTCCCCAACCACCTGAGAGTTACACGCTTGATTCGGAATCAGACTCTCGAAGTACTTCGCCAGAAGCCGGACCAAGCTACATCCCTAGTTCCTTTGATTTGCCCGATACACCTCATTTAATCACTCAAGGTGAATTGAATGACCTTGTTCGTGACTTGGACCTCCCGAAAACAAAAGCGGAACTTCTCGGATCCCGCCTGCAGCAGTGGAACCTCTTGGAAAAAGGAGTTAAGGTGTCCATCTACAGAAAAAGGGAATCTACTCTCACAAATTTTTTTGCAGCGGACGGTGATTTAGTATTTTGCCATGATATTCCTGGCCTAATGGTCGAACTGAACTTACCATATACGCCCGATAAATGGAGACTATTCATAGATTCGTCTAAAACAAGTCTAAAAGCTGTTTTACTTTATAATGGAAATGAACATCCATCCGTTCCTATAGCTCATTCGGTAAATATGAAAGAAACATATGACAATCTGAAGATGATACTCAGATGTATAAAGTACGAAGATCACAAATGGAATATATGTGCAGATTTGAAAGTGGTAGCGTTATTGACAGGACTGCAGTCAGGATACACAAAATACTGCTGCTTTTTTGTGAGTGGGACAGCCGTGCAAGAGACAAACATTATAAAATAAAGGTTTGGCCTCCACGTGAAAAAATAGAAGTTGGAGTTAAAAATTTGACCCGAGAACCGTTAGTTCAAAAGAAAAAATATATTTACCTCCACTTCACATAAAGTTAGGATTGATCAAAAATTTTGTAAAAGCACTGGATAAAACGGAAATGCTTTCAACTATTTAAAAGAGAAATTTCCACGTATAAGTGAAGCCAAAATTAAAGAAGGAATTTTTGTTGGTCCCCAAATTAGGCAACCCTTTAAAGATGCCAACTTCACGGACATTTTAAGTGACCATGAAAGACGGGCATGGAATGCATTTGAAAGTGTTTGCAAAAAATTTTCTTGGAAACACCAAGTCAGAAAATTATCGTGAACTCGTGGAAGAACTGCTCACGGCCTATCATATTTTAAAATGCAACATGTCCCTAAAACTTCACTTTCTCCATTCCCATTTGGACTTTTTTCCTGAAAATCTAGGAGCTATATCGGACGAGCATGGGGAACGATTTCACCAAGACATCGCATCGATAGAGAAAAAGATATACTGGAAAGTGGAGCCCGAATATGTTAGCCGACTATTGCTGGACCCTAATACGAGACACATCCAGTCTTTCTTATAAAAGGAAGAGTTCAAGGAAATGAATATTAAAATAAAATAACACTTGAAAATGTTTATACTGAACATAAATTAACTGTTACTAAAATGTATCATACCTTTTTATTTTTTAAATTAATAAATCAGTATTAAAGTGAGTTTTTATTGAATTTTGCTTAATATCAAAACATGTGTCTCTCCTCATTATTGAAGGCTGATATCGAAAAATCTGAACCAGATCTGGATTCAGCAGGCCAAAATATATAAAATCCAGCCACAATCATTCCAGGGAGGCAAAAAAAGTTTTAGAATGTTGGTCAGTGTTATCATTGAAAATAATGTTTATTACCAATATTTTAGGAGAGGTTTACCTTTTAACTATCTTAAACATGTTGGAATAGTGAACCAAAATGAAAAGTCTCAAAAAAGACAGTTAATAATAAATAAAACAAAATCTTTGGTAGAGTCACTAGTTAATTACATAGATGTAGACTCAGCCGCCGATAATTTGGGAAGGAAGTTTATGTATGATGCCATGCCTCCATTATATTCTCAAGAAGAATTGCTGTGTTCATCAAAGAGTGATGGCGATTTTATGAAAAAAGGAAAGGTTTATAACAGGTAGGATATTAGCTTACAATAATGTATACTGATCAAAAGTAACTGAATTAAAACCAAAATCATCAAATTTTTCTTTGTAGTAAAATGCTGTACTTAAGAGAATATTTTTCTGTGGCTTTGTGTAAAGTAATATTCAATTCAATTTTAGGGTCGAAATAGGTTTAGAGGTTAAAGTACGACTTTTGAGGTATTATGCTGTAAGAGTTGTAAAAGAGAATGAAAATACATCTAAATTGTATTATTGCACTGATAATGCCAAATCATATCACGGGGAGGAAGAGCAATGGCTAGAAATCGAAAATTCTTTAATTCCTGCCATGAAAATGTTACAGAAAAAGTACCCTGAGTTTGTAGGTGAGTAGAACATATACCAACCACTATTATCACTTAAAATATATTTATTTGAACATTTTTATAAAGCACTCCTCTTCTAAAGTGCGTAATTTCTCTATTTTGCACATTTATAATAAACATGTACAAATATTTAAATGATGAAATGTAAAAGAAATAGTTGTAGGTATGGTTTTACAAACGTTTTACCTTATGCATCTGTTATGTAAATAATAATTTTCTTTTTCTCTTTTTTCCCAAGTTATAGTCATTTGCAAAAGTTTTGCATCATCATTAAGGTTGTGTTAAAATTTTAAAATATTTTGAAATTGCAAAGTTTTGATTAAAACACAAGAATAAAATAATAAAGGTTTTTTCATATCAGTTTTTATAAATAACAAAACAAAATTGAAATAAAAAAAGGAAATTTAAAGGAAAATTAAAAATAAATAAGTACACAATAAAACTAATATTCAGTATTAAGGACTTTATATATATATATATATATATATATATATATATATATATATATATATATATATATATATATATATATATATATATATATATATATATATATATAATATTATTTATTATATATTTTATATAAATATAATATAATAATTAATATAATATAAATATATATATATATATATATATAATATATATATAATATATATATATATATATATATATATATATATATATATATATATATATATATATATATATATATATATATATATATATATATATATATATATATATATATATATATATATATATATATATATATATATATATATATATATTAAGATAATATGTACGCTTTATTGCGAGTCATTGGAAACAAAAAATTCCTAGGACATTTTTTGATGTCGATAAATACTGAATAGAGTAGTTGCGTTTTTTGCAACTTCAAGAGACCAAAACTTTTTTTTAATTACCATGTTGTTTATTTATAAATATTATGCAACCATTTTGATTTAACATAATTTGTACATATTTGTAGTGGGTGGGGAGGGAAGGCTGTAAGACTGGTTTCTTTTTCACCATATAGTTATTACATGTACTTTTTTATATACAGAAGTTGAGAGCTTGCCAGTCAAAGACGAAAATGCCAAATTGCAGCTAGTTTCAGATCTATGGGAGAGAGGCTTATTGGTCACAGATGGGCCTTTGCCACGTTGCTCTTATGATAGCGATACGGACAGTAATGCCAGTTCAGAAGTGTATGAGTTAGTGGAAAGTAATAGTGATTAGTTTTCATTTTATTAGATATTTTTGAATTTATACGATTAATGCCAATATTTTAATTGTTAAATAAAAAGTATAAAATCATTATTCCTACTTAGTTTTATATTTATTCCCAAGTAATAGGTACAGCTATTGTGCCATTAGGCTATCAAAAATTTTAAACCTACTAACTAAAACTTGCATTTTAAACTATATGTGCACTTTTTTGTAATCCAATAGAATAAATGTGTTACTATCTTTTATCAGGAGTACTTAAGTGAGAATTTGTACTACAACATGTTAAATTAAAGAAAGTGTGTTCTTTATCACACCCCTAAAAAATTAATTTAGGTTTTATGTATCAAGTTGACTTATTTGATAATATGTTGGTATTTTAGAACACTACTCTACAATATTTTAATAATCAAAGAAGTTTGCAAAATTTTTGTCATCAATTTGGAATTGAGTTTTTTTACAACAATTTGAAACACTGTTGGTGATGATGAAGATGATGAACTTTTAGGTGTTGTGGAGTCTGATGTGTTTTAACTTTAAAAATCAGAAAAATTCTATAAAATTTACCTTGGTTTTCTCTCAAGAAATACTTCAGATAATCAGAACTTTCCAAAAATCTCGAAATACCAGGGATTAGATTGAAATATGGACATTTCCTTGCTATACTAACTAAAATTACGTTTTGGTGAAATCGCAATCGCGTGAGTGTATTTATCGAATATCAAGCAACATGAACCAGTTTTATAGATACTGCACATGTTGTATTCCACTGACTAGAAATGTTTATGTGTTATTTTCTGTTAATAAAAAACTATTAATCTTTATTTGTTCCCTCGAATATAGGGCGCGAAAACGAAGTTAAATAGTACGAAATTAAATCGTTGGGTGCTTTCTAACAACAGAATGAATGGTTAAGCGCAAAACAAAACTGCAAACCAAATTTTTATTGCAGTAAATTTAACAGTTTATTAACGGACTGTTTTATTTAAAAGGTACCCACACACAAAGCGATATTTTGCGGCAGATAATGTCTGTCTAATTTTGCATATTTGGAATGCACGTTAGTGCCGAACGACAGACCCGGTGGGTGAAATACTTCGTCGGTAAACGAACAGGTCGCCTCACGTCAAATTTGTACTTACAACTGACGTAAGGACCTAGTCGTTAAGCTCGTCTTCTTATCTGGAATAAAATTTTGCGGTGTAATGGAGTGGACAAAATAAATATTAACAGTTTATAAAGTTGTATAAGGAACGACCATGTTTGTGAAAAATTAAAGATCCAGATTATATAAATAATGATTTAAAAAGGGAACCATATACAGTATTGGTCATATTTATTTGGACAAATATAAAATTATCTTTATTGTTTTGTATAAACAAATAGTTCACTATTTACGTTATCGTAAATACATAAATATAATCTGTATGGAATGTACGTTTGGAATTGTAGTAAAATATTCGTGATATTTTTTTTCTCTGTCCCCTATACAATAAAGTATGTTTTTATAGTTGGTCAAAAATATTTGGACAAACAGGTTTTTTGTTATAATTCCCCCTATCTTCTACGGAATTGTTCTAATTCTGTATCATTGTAAGCCAGGACGTGATTGTTGTTAGTTGACAAAATGCCGCGTGGACTTGAGTTATCCAACGATTTAAAATTTCGTATTATTGCTGAGTACAACAGTGGAAGGTGTCAAGCTGATATTGCACGCCAATTCAAAGTGATTAGGTCTACTGTTAATGCCTTAATAAAAAGATATAAGCAACGTCTTAGTGTCGACAATAAGAAAATACCTGGCCGTCGTAGAAACCACCCCAAGAATTGACAGAATCATCAAAAACATTAGCTCAAACTCCCGTTTAAGTCTTCAAGTAAAATTAAGGCCGAATTGGAAGAACAGAACGTAACAAATATCAGTTCTAGGACTATTAGACGACGTCTTACAGAAGCTGGCTTACCACAAGAAGACCCGCCAAGAAACCTCTCCTCTCAAATAAAACCGGAAGGCCCGTTTGGAGTTTGCAAAAAATCACCTTTCTTGGAGCGACGTCCAATGGAAAAAAGTCATCTTTAGTGACGAATCAAAATTTACCTTATTTAATTCTGATGGCATCCAATATGTACGAAGACCTAAAGGCCAAAGACTTAATCCCAAGTACACCAGACCGACAGTTAAACATGGCGGAGGTTCTGTTATGGTTTGGGGGTGCTTTTCTGGATATAGGATCGGTCCTTTATACAAAATCTCTGGCATTATGGATAAGTTTAAGTATCGGGATATTTTGAGAGATGTGATGTTACCGTACTCCGAAGAGATGTTGCCGCTAACTTACGTGTTTCAACAAGATAACGACCCGAAACATTCTTCAAAATTAATCCAACAGTTTTTTAAAGATGAAAAAATTACTGTTATGAAGTGGCCATCACAATCGCCTGACCTTAACCCCATCGAAAATCTATGGGAACATCTAGATCGAAGCATTCGGCATCGTAATTACAAGAATCTAGACGAATTGTTCGCAGCTTTACAAGATTCATGGCGAAATATTAGTATGGATGTTATTAACAAGCTTCTGGAGTCCATGTCTCGGAGATGTCAAGCAGTTATTGATAATAATGGCTATTTCACTAAGTATTAGAACTTTCACCATGTTATATTGTACTAATTTTCTTTTTTTTTTTAATAAATACGATTTTTAGTTGGGTATTTGTAGTTTGTCCATTTATTTTTGTCCAGGCAAAATCATACATCCAATTAATCATATACAAATTAATTATAATCTTTTTCATTTACATGTTTTATTTTAGTACTATATTATTAATTAGAGTAGTAACAAAGAAAGGCCATATAAAAATAAAAATAATAAACGGGCCCTTAAAAATTATTTCATTTCTATCAAAAATGAATATATTGTCCAAATATATATGGCCAATACTGTAAATTTAAAAAATCTTGTCCATTTTGTCTCAATTCACATACTAAAGGCATAGCATAATATTTTCCTCGTTCTGAAAGTCATGTCTTAACCCATTTTTTTCTTTTCTTCTTTCTATCATCCTTTTGACTGATTTTTAAAATGCATTAACCCATTATACCAATTTTTTCTCCATTTTATACCTTGCACAGTTCACCGACTAAAGAGGTATTTTAGACCAGCGTAAAATACTAAGTCATTCTACCCAGTATGTCAAAATATAAAATATCTGCCAACTAATTAAAAGACAGAGTAGGTTCAGGAACCGATCGTTTGACAAATTGCGGACTAAGTATGTTCGTCTGTGGACATGACAAATCAGATCGTTCACAGACAAGGTCGGCGGATCTATATAGTATGGCAGATCTCGTCGGTCGACACCGTCGGCCGACTAGGTTGCTTCGTCTATGGGCGCCTAATGATGCACCAATACCCCATGGCAAACTGGAGGTTACTTGCTTGTATTAGCGAAAATAAAATTCTGGATTTCGTAACGCTGCCTAGGTAATACATTTATTTAATTATGGAGAATTACCCGAAGTGCAAGCAAATTGTCAAACTTATTAGATCCTGGTTCTACCAGTTGATGATAGTCACTGTGTATATGTGTGCCTGCGACCTAAAATAATTTAATATGTATTAAGTATGACTATGGCATACATCAAAACATTCTTTCGAGTCGGATTTTTATTCCAAACAAAGAGGGGTAAAAAAAGTTTCAAAAATATTTTGAGAAGTTTCTTGTAGTTTAGAAAATACTATTATGCTATTTCTTTTGGTGTTTGTTATAATCGGTCTGAAATATTATTTGGACCTTTTTTTTAAAATATGTGTTTGCTTAATACAAGAGATATTTTTTTAAGACGACAGTGATTTCTTTCTTACTGGTCCTGCTAGTTTAGTCTTAACACGTTAAAAATGTCATGCAAACAAAATTATTTCGAACATAGTTTTTTAAAAAATACGATAATTTTTGCAACGTTGCACGATAATACCGTTTTTGTAACTTCTGGCATCGCTAGATACCCAAGTGGCAGTCATTATGGCTGCCACTTGATTATCTAAGTAGATCACAGTGTTCTTTCCTTGTATTAATACTGTTGACACTGTTATATTATTGGATTTTGTGCTTGGAATACCATAGCATGTTATTTAAAGCTTACCGGTTCTTTCGTCGTCGGTTGGCTCCAATAATTGCCGATTTTGAACGACAGAGGACAATCGTTCCAATCTTTTCTATTTGGTATTGCCATTTAAAAGTGCTTGCTGATAGCATGAGATCATTTTATCGAAGGACATCTCATACTAATTTTTGTTATTTTTTAGCTCTAGGCTTTGTTTAGGTCTGTGTTTTATAGCCTTTACCTCTTTATGTATGAAGATATACAGGATGTTTCAAAAATAAACCTAAATCTTTCAGAAGCGTCTTCCCTTATTAAAGTAAGAAAAAAGTCCTTTTAACCGGGGTCCGAAAATGCCCCGTTTTCGAGTTACGGCCCTTAAAGGGTTCGTATTGAGAACGGTTTTCAATTAATTGTAGCTACTAGGAAAGTGTAATTTATATAAAGTTTCACAGTTTTGCATCAAATTTTATATATAATTTACCGACATAAAAGTATAAATTAATATACGACTGGTAAAAGGTATTTTTTTAGAGGTAGGGGGCGTTTTGTCATTAAGACTTTTTTGTGCTATTTTTTTTTCATAAATTTAAGTTAACAGTCACAAAGTACGGACAATTCTGAGTTAAAAAATATTCCTAGACTTCAACATCAAGAAAGCTGTAAAAACAATAAAATTGTCTTAATAAATTTGACGTATTGATATTGTAAAAAGTTGAAGTTTATCATTTGAACTATTAAAAGTAGTTTGTATTGATTTTTTGTCAATGGGCTATTCAGAAGAACAAAAAATCTCTATTATGCGCCTTTTTTATGGTAACAATAATAATGTGACGACAGTGCAAAGGGAATATTACTTATTATATCCTTAACAACGGGTACCATCTATAGATATATTATTAAATACATAGTGACAAATCTAATTGAACGAAAAAGCTTTAAAATGAAAAAAAAAGGACTGCAGCACGACATGAAAACAAGGTTTTGGATATCCTCGTTTTTTCAGGATAATTATTATACTTTTATTATTGGACTAACACTAACTACTTTTAATAATTTTAGAAAATCCTGGAATATCAATCTCGGGTGCGGCATCTGAACTTAATAAAACAGATTATAAAATTTATTTAACCTTAAAAGTTTACAAATTTTGTCTTTATAAATTTATGTCCGTTTAGAACCTTTCTGAACAAAACACGCAGGACCGACCTAAGTATGCATTGGAAATAGCTAGGTTTATGCAGCAGGATCCAAAGCTTTTAAATAAAATTCTATTCACTGACAAGTCTTTTTTCACTTTAGCAGGAATGTTTAATCACAAAAATAAACATTATGGGTCCAGAGAAAACCCTCACCAAATTTTGCAACATAACAATTTTATTGTTTTCATGGCTTTCTTGATACTAATATGAAACTTGTTTGTAATTTATTAATAATTTAACCTAAAATATCTCAAAAATGGCTCATCCAAATATCATCAATGTATATATATTTGAAATCAGAAAAAAAAGATCTTTCGTTATAGCGTATAATATACAGGGTATTTCATTTAAAAAGTTGAAGTTACCTATATTTTTCCATTTTTTTATTGCGATTTTTTTACTGATAATTTCAAAAGATAATATGGAAAAAATCCTACATTTTTCATATAAAACATTTTTTTCTGTCTTCAAAAAAAAAGGCCCCAGAAGCAACGTAAATATAATCAAAACCCTGTACATTGGCGGCAAATTTAAACGAATCTCTGTAGCTGTAGTAAGAGTTTATTTCAGAGCCTCAGAAGTGCACTTTGTAATTTTAACTTAATATTTTTTTTCGCAGAAAACAGCAAAGGATTTGGCTATATATTATTTTACGCGAATTTAGTTTTTTTTATATGACATGGGATTTAATATTAAATTTATTTAAGGCTGTTATGTCCTAAAAAATCTGTATCACATTTAGGATGGAGCAATCAAACGCTATGTTTTAAGATTGTTTCAATACTTTTATTACACCAACAATTATATTGTAATATTTATAACAAAAATTATTATTTCTAAAATTTAAATAAAGCTAAAGAATTCCTAAAACATAAATAGTGGAAGCATTTTATAATTTCGAAATTTCCACATCGAAAATACATAAGTGGCTTTTAAAGTCGACAGCCACATGCGAATTTTTGTTGTGGAAACCCTATTCGTATGAGCTAATAAAAAAAAGGTTAACCCAAAAGCAAAAAAGTACTACTACGAAAAGTATTTACAGATTTTCATTTTTATTTAATACAAAAATTACCCATTTTGACAAAAAATATATATTTCTTAAATGCTACAGTTTATTTTAGATTTAAAGTAACTTTTATATAGAGTGCTTTAAAAAGGTATAATGGCTGTAAAAAACATTCATTAAGTGCCAAATGGCTCTCAGAATTTAGAATATTTTTTTAATACTCATAAATATTTTTAACAAAAGTAAATGTAAAAAAGGCTACTTTAAAGACTTCAATTTTAGATAAAATGTAGATGTTTTTATTTTAAATAAAATAAACGTGTGGAATATACATATTTGTTGAAAAATTTGAATTAAAATTATTGGATGGTATTCTAGTACACGTGTTACAAATTTTGGGTGTAAGAAATATATTGCAAACACAAAAAAAAATTAAAATGTGATTCTGCAACATTACAACATATACGTATAGTTATTTAAAAATTGGATTTATACATTAAAAAAAACTATTAAAATATTTTTAAAAAATTTGGGTCTAATTTTTTCTCTCTAATCATAAATCAAATAAAAAAAAATTAGCAATAATTAGGCTTGTATTTTTAAGTTGCCTAATTTTGTCTACATAATGTAATGATTATTCAACATGTTTGTTTTGCAAAGAGGTATTTTAAATGTAAACAATATTTTTTCTGTATGCATCAATCTGTCGAAAAATAAGATAAAATATGTAATACTTTTGTGTACCACATAAATTAAAAAAAAAACTTTGTTTTTTTTTTGTGCCAACATACTTTAAATATTTGAATAAAAGTAGCATTTAAGAAACCTACAACAAAAATAAAACATAATTTCTGTTTGTACAGTAATTTTTCAGATTTTCTGAGTTTTTCTTACACTAAATACATTTTACAATATAAGTACATCTGCGGATATTCTGAGTATTGAGGTAATATTTTTCATTTTAAGAACTTTACGCCAAAATTTCGTATGTATCATATATATGTTTACTTAAATGGCGCATACGACTTTTTGATGTAAAAGCCTTCATAGCTTGTAGTTTTAAAAAATATGTGTTGTACTGATATCAAGGCAGCTTGTTTCTTCTGGACTGATACACGCTAAAATTATGGAAAATTCAGATAAAAATACGTATTCAGTTTTATCAATAACCAGCAAAAAAAATAGAAAAACAATCAACGACGCGTCGATCAGTGAAGGGCTGAAGACTCCTCTTCATCTTGATGCTATATAACATGTAAAAGAAGTTTAGAACGCTGAAAATATCTGTAAAATTGATAATTTGATTTAAACTAACCTTGACGAATTCAATAATTGTATGTGCAAATTTTTATTTGTATATTTTGACTCAGAAAACCTTTCAAAATTAAAAAAAATATCAATCTTTCTAAAACGTTGGTAAGTCTTTGTGATTTAAAAAGGATTTATGAGCCTTCCTTTTTGATGATATGCATTTTCGTAAGGGTCACTTGATTTTGTATAGTCTGTGCACTTGTTTATACCCTGATGTGGATCGAATCCCTTTTTCCATGTCTAGCGAGTAGCCCATAAAATATTTTGTAATAAATGCATTTCTTGCCCGAAACATTTACTTTGTGGAAGAATTTGTAATGAATCTTAAAAGAAATAACAATAATAAACATTACAAATTCTATATTATTAAATTTTTCTTACAGAGCACAATGTACAGAATGTTAAAATTTTGTTTCCAAAAATATAAAAAAATTTAGTGACCTTTTGCAAGCCCGCCATACTTTATATGACAAAGATGGCTAGATTTTAGAGACTTTTTTAGCTAAACTTCTCTTACACAACATATACTTCAGATATTAATAAAATGGTTAACACAATGTTGCTAACTTTTTAATTTTTCTATATTAATATTCTCTTTTTTAATTTTTTTTAAACCGTTTTAGCGTTAGTATCACGTCCTAAATTATTGAAAAAAAAATGAACTTTTAAACATAATCGGACTACGGCAGTGAGATGAAAAAATGTGTGCTGAAATATTTAAACCATTTTAACTTTTTTTGTACATTTTTTTTTCAATGGGTGCATGTTTTTCTGAGCCTAAAATACAACGTTTATGAAAATAGAAGTATGGTCTACATCCCTGAGATTTTATTTAGACTCAGAATTAAATGATTTGTTTTTTATGATATGAAGTAATTGGCCTAAAAAAAGCTTAAATGGCTTACGACATATGTGTTAAGGGAAATGTACATTTGCTTGACGTCACATACATCTAACAAAACTATTTTTCACGCCATATTTCTTTATGTAACAAAATCTAAACATTTTTTTTTAAATCGTATTATTTTAAACTTTGTAGTTCGAAGAGACTTTTAAAATTTAAATATTTATATAAATGTGTATGTATACCTTAGAAATAGTTCTTTTTTATACGTAAAATATCTTAAATTTTTGCTACCTCATTTTTAGGTACGTTTTTTAATACTGTAAAAGTAGTTCCTTGATATACTTACTTTTTTTTGTAAATATGCTTGGCATGAACATAGATATGCTTGTTTTGTTTTTTAAGAGTAACGAGCAATGTCTATTTGTAAAAACTTACAACTAACAACTTATTCTTATAATAATGAAAATATATTTACACAAAACAGACAGGGACAACCTATACATTTTTTCGTTAGTTTCGTATACATCCGTCATATAAAAAAATCAACTTTTGTTTTTACCCTTTGTCGAATTGCTTTTAGGAAGGAAACAAAAATAATTTATTTTTATAAAAAGTTTCACTCCATTGATATAATTAAAAATATAAAACACGTTTAATTTGGGGAAAACCATAAGAAGATGTAGTCGTTTACCCATCCATCCACGACTAAGTACAGTATTGGTGTTTTATCTAATAAGCAATAATCGGTAATTATACAGGGTGTTACAGAATGTTGTAAGGAAAATTTAAGGAAAGATTCTACATCTAAAAATATTAAAAAAAGTTCATATAAACTCGGGTCCGGAAATGCTTCGTTTTTATGATACGGGGTGTTTAAAGTTCTTTGTCTTTTATAGTTTATTTCACATTTCTCGAAAACCCGTAGATATATTGAAATGAGTTTTGGTACACCAAATGTATAATTATAGGTCACATTCACATGTACAAAATTGTTTTCTAAGGCACTTACATCAGTGGCGTTCGTGTCGGTAAGTCCTTATTTTTAGCCAAAAAAATTGTACGCCACTGGTTTTCGCAAGAATTAGTGTTGATTTTTTAAAGCCAGTTTAATTCTGCTTAAAAAATACCTCTTGACCTTTTTCGTTTTGACTCACCGTTTTTAAAATAAAAATAAAAGTACACTATCTGCCAATTCCTTAAACAAATTATAATTATTTATGGTAGAAAGTTTTTATTTGCTAGAAAACGTATTACAAATTAACTGAAACAACCCAAATTCAAATCGCTAGGTACTTTATGTCATTCATTTTTGTTTGAGAATAAATTCAAGTGAAATTGAAATGACGTTTACAGAAAATACCATTAGATACATTATTATTTTTTAATTAGGATTCCGAAAACAGATTATACGGATTAATAAATTGATTTTTATTTTGAAAACGATGAGTCAGAACGAAAAAGTCGAGGAGGCACTTTTTAAGCAAAATTAAACTGGCTTTAAGAAAGCAATACAAATTTTTGCGAAAACCAGTGGCGTACAGTTTTCTTTGCTAAAAATAAGGACTTTCCGGCACGAACGCCACTGATGTAAGTGCCTTAGAAAACAATTTTGTGCATTTAAATGTGACCTATAATGATACATTTGCGTGTACCAAAACTCAATGTCTCCACGGGCTTTCGAGAAATGTGAAAAAAACTTTAAACACCCCGTATCATAAAATCGAAGCATTTCCGGACCCATGTTTATATGAACTTTTTATCATATTTTTAGATGTAGAATCTCTCCTTAAATTTTCCTCACAACATTCTGTAACACCCTGTATAGAAGTAGTGCTCCACTGTTTTTTGGCCATAAAAATAAAAAAATTGACAGATCGGAGAGTTTTTCTACTGTTTATAGGATTTATAAAAAACATTGTTTTATGTTCGAAAAACAACGGATTCATCATGATTTTTGCAATTGAAAATTCAAAAATTTTTAAATTTTGACTTTTGACCGCAAATTTGAGGGCCATTCGATAATAGGTCGCAATATTTATATTTTTTTTATTATTGCGCATCAAAAGACGAACAATTAAAAAATAATAATAACTTAATTTTTACGAGTTTTAAAAAATTTCAAAAAAATCAAAAATTTTAAATTCGATGACGAGTAGAACATTTAACAAAAAACTAACCAGAACTAATCTTCTTTTCAAAAAAGTGAATTAAAAAAAAAATTAAAAGAATTTTTGTTTTTTTTTTAATTATTCTATTTTTGATGCGCAACAACAAAAAATAATAGGAATTCAAAAAAATTATTTTTCGACTTTTCAAATGAAAAAAAATTCTTGAAATGTTTCAATTTTTTTTGGGCTGTTAGGCCGGCGTCGATTGTCTAATTGACTTGACGTTTCGCCAACACGAGCGGTTGGCATCTTCAGAAGTTGCTTCCTGGTTGACAGTATGCAAACTACTGGGCTTTGCTCGCTCGTAGCTCGTATTTATACGTTCGGGAGGCAGTGGGCGGGGCTTCGGTTACTTTCGGTTCCAATCGGCTCCGATCGGTTTTGTAAAAAAAAGTAACCGAAGCCCCGCCCACTGCCTCCCGAACGTATAAATACGAGCTACGACCGCGCAAAGCCCAGTAGTTCGAATACTGTCAACCAGGAAGCAACTTCTGAAGATGCCAACCGCTCGTGTTGGCGAAACGTCAAGTCAATTAGACAATCGACGACAGCCCAAAAACCATTGAAACATTAGACAATGGCCGCGAAAGCCTTTCACAGTTTATTTCTTGAAATCATTGTTTTTAAAGTTTCAAACATTTTTTAAATTCAGTTTTCGATTTTTTTATGGCCAGTAGAGCCCCACTTTTATATAAATACTTAATATCGATAAAAAAAATCCTCCCCCGGGTATATAATTGATGTGGATAAAATTTCCGATGATTGGGCTGCAAGTCCCGTTTTATCCAATAAAGAAAACATTTTTATTAAAGGGTAAAACATATTACAAATAAGTAACATTCTAAAACGGTTGTAAACAAAACTCTTACAGTATAAGTCTTTTTCATAACAAGAAATAAAAATATATAACTCAGCAGCATTTTAAACAAATACTAAAAAATATTACCCTAAAGACATAACTGAATAAATTTTAATGGCACGTTTCTTTTTAAATGTATATTTTTGATTTTGAAAAAGAAATTTGAAAGTCAAAAAACGTCTTTGGTAGGGCCATATCACAAAATAAAATAAATAAATTTTAAACCTAATCAGACGATAATTTTTTTATCCCAAATTTTTTGTAAATATTAATAAAGTCACAGCACTAAAGATACAGTCATATAAATGTATGCTCAACGGTTCTCCCACAAAAATGACCGTGCCTACTTATTTCAGATCAAGAATTAGTATTTAGGTCTTTTAACCATTAAAATACAATAATTAAAAACAGTTACAAAGCTATCTCTTTTAAGCTTATATAACTTAACTACCTAAAAATAACGCTTGCTTTATCTTTTAAACCATTATGTATTTATTTAGAAAAAGATGGTTATGATACCCCATGGCCTTTGGCTAAGTAAATTAAATTACTTATTCGAGCACTTCTTGCAATTTTTTTTAGTTAATTTAACATACCCTATTTAAATATCGTATTGAACTTAACTTTTGTAAAATACACTTTTCGCATTCGTGGAACTCGTAAAACATTGACATGGAAATACTAATTTTTAAAACTTCAGCGGCATATATATATATATATATATATATATATATATATATATATATATATATATATATATATATATATATATATATATATATATATATATATATATATATTACCGGTCCGCATGGCCTTCGTTTTCGAAATACAGGGTGTTAAAATTTTTATTTAATTTTTCAATTTTTTAAATAAAATCTATGATAATGTAAATATTGGAGTAAAAATTGGTATCTCGGTGTTTTTTGGTATGCGGATTCGAATCTAATCTTATTACGGCTCTTACTTGTTGGGGGAGCCACCTACACGTCTTTTTACTATTTTAAACAATCACAACTTTTTAAATTAAACAATTGTTTGGTCATTTTTACGTTAAAAAGGTAAACCTGTTAATGTTTGATATGAACAACAGTTTTCGAGATATTTGGATTTAAAATAATTACGACGCATCTGATTTTATTATAGCAAAAAAAAAAAACAAAATGTATACCTATAAAAACAATATGTTTTTTAATTTTTAATAAAATTATTGTTCTTAAATTGTGTTTGGCAAAACATAAGCTAGGTTTCATAATTTTTAAAAATTTCACCATTTACTTCTAAGCACATGTCACCTCTGTGGTGAACACCCTGTATCTCGGAAACGAAGGCCATGCGGACCCATATTAGTATAGATTTTTATGTTCATTTTTGGACCCTGACTACGTACCTGAAGTATTGACATTTCCTCATGAATCACCCTGTATATATATATATATATATATATATATATATATATATATATATATATATATATATATATATATATATATATATATATATATATACTTCCTTTATTGTTGTGGAATCATGTATTGTATTAAAGTCCTTGTCGGCGGGTACTCGCAATTTTAAATAATATGTCATTCGCTGTCCAAACATCACAGAGGTACCATTAGTTTGAAAAACGTATTTTTAGGTGTACAAAGCCAAATATTGCTATTCTTATGATGCTTTAAATTTTTAAAGTTCCCATTAGTATTATTGTATTTAAGGTTTTTAGAACTTTTTCATGTAATTATTTATCTACATGTTATCGAACGTATTAACCTAAATTTAAATAAAAAAAATCACAGAAATTTTCATAAAAATATCAAAAATAACAATTTCTTAAATATTATGACTAAATACAACAATAAAAAAATAACCACAAAAATAATCACAAGTTTGAACGCGCTAAATTTTAAATATAATTTTGTTCTGACGTTCAAATCTAGCTCGAAAACATGTAGACAATATTTTGGCATACACAATTTCATATTGACTTAAAAGTATAAAATATTAAATATAATTAATTATATTAATTGTAAAAGTAGTCAACCAAAATTTAATAAAAAATTGGCACATTTTTCTATTTACAAAGATATTTTAACCCTGGAAAGATATGTTGATTAAGAAAACATCTCTGAAGTAATGCAACATTGCGTTTTAAAAACATTTCTTTAAAGATGTTCAGTTGTGAACAAGTTCACAAAAGAGTAACGACAGGTCGAAAAACATGGTTTTAACATAAGTTACGTACATATACAATTATATTTAACACTAATTTATATTATACCTACATTTTTAAAGTAGGTTTTTAAACCTACTGTTAGTTGCTTTTAAAAAAATTGTATTATGAGCAATATTTTTTAAATGTATCTATCTCAATAAAGTATCAGACTAGCTGTTAATCAAGTAGACAACTTAGTCTAAAAATAGTCTTTTTGATAAATAAGTAAGTTACTACCAGAGGTTTGGCCACTTTGAATTTCCATTTTTTTTATCAAAAAAAAAATTAATCACAGAAACACAGAAGAAGGAATGCTTGTCTTTTAAGTGTACTTTTTCAACAGTGAAAAAGTAATTACAAAAATGTGTGTTACTTATTTTATCTAGTATTTATCCCTAGATATAACATAAAGCTGCTTTTTTGATATGGATTAGATATGTCATTTTAGCATTAAAACAAATCTGGATATAGGCATTGGTATTTTGCAACATAATGTAACTTGTATTTAAAATATCATCAAAAATTACTAAATTTGCATTTTTTTATAAATTTGGATTTACTCGATGAATATTTTAATAAATAAGAGGACTGCAAATATTTACTTAGAGGGTTGACATTTTAAGTAGTAATACAAGAGTTTAAAGAATATATAAATTATCCTTTTCCTACGTTATGATATGCCGAAAAAAAAAGAAGTATATAAAAACTACAACTTTGTTTGTTTGTATTTATATTTTGTACTTTCTTCGAGGCTAGGCCGTCACTTGGAGGCAGTGACATAATTTATTTTTTTTTGTAACAAGAGGATATTAAGCAAAGGATTAAATATTCTCTAGTTTTAACAAATCTTAAGAGACACATTGATATAGTAAAAAAGTCAACTAAACCTTTCTACCTAGTAACATGTAGGTTTAAACTCGGTTTCACTAAACGTCGATTGGTGGTTGAGATTTCAATTTAAATGGTACTGTTATCAAATTTAACGCTAATACTTTTTAAATGGTAAACTCCACTAATAAAGGTCAGTGAATTCCAGTTTAAGTCCTCGTGGTACTATTGGACTTTACCGATGCCTTATTAAAATCAATAAATTTTATCACAGTAAAATGCCAATTTTTATTACATTTGACATTAAAGCATTTGTTACACATATCAGAGCATTTTTTATATCCTTTTTTTCTGCTTAAGGATCCTCTTGCTTAAAAAACTCAAAATAAAGGAAAATATATTAAACTCCAAACAACCTTAATACCTCAATCCTATTGCGGTCGTTGGCCCCCCTGAGGGGGGCTTACACTTGCAGCCACCCCGAGAACACTTTTAATCGCTGTAGTCTTTAATAGTCTTTTTAACATACCACTCGATCCCCTGTGCTGAAGACTTTTGTGGGTAGTCAATGAATTCTTTGTTCTATATCTTCTGTGGCAAAACTCACATACATACAGAGTGTCAGATTGTTCATGCTTATCCTGGAAATGCCTCTTCAGTGAGTAGTAGCAGCTAAAAGTCCTTCTACAGTAAGGGCATTCCTGGGGTTCGTTAATTCCTCCACTGGTCGGTGGTGGCATTCGAATGGGTCCTGGAATAGTTATGGTGGGTTGTAGAGTAAGGGGACTGAGCATGCGTAGAGGCGTGCACGGGCGCTCACAAGATGAAGGCAAGCGGGCATCAAGCAGAGGGGCAGAATTGGCAACATTGCAGGAGGCTAGGGAGCAGTACAAAAGCATTTTTATGGGCTTGCGATTGAAACTAAGATTTCCTTTTTTATCTTTAATATTGAGATTTGACTTAAATATGACAACCTAAAGGTTTTGGGGCAGCCCTAAATTTCTTTTACTATGTGAAAATGTTTTTTTTTTAAATATTAAAATTACATAAAAACTGAGGCTATATTTTAATTACCCCAAAAAATTTTTTGTTACATATTTTGAAATTGTATAAAACGTTAATTTGTAGTAAGGATAAAAAATACTTACTAGCTTTTCGCATTTTTGTTTTCTTATCTAAAGGCGCATATCTTAGTATAAGGATTCTAGGAAAATAACCTAACAGCCAAAAGTAAATTTATTTCCAATTTTTCTACCACTACAACTGTTTTCAGTAAGAACGCCAAAAAATTACATTGTTTTTTTTTAAGAAAAATTATAAATAAAAACTTTTTTGTTAGTTTATCGATAAAAAGTGCGGTCTCGCATACGAAATATTTATTTAGTATATGCCCAGAAAAAATGCACTAATTTGTCATATATCATAAAAAAATAGGAATTTAATTTATAAGTTTTTAAAGCAGTCATATTTTCTAAAATATACAAATACAAACATAGAACATAGAATTTTCCACGCATTATTTATTATTTTAAAGAAACAATGTTTTCAATCCAAGAAGTTTATTTTCAGGAAATTCCATTTAAAATTTGAATTACATAAACAGACGACCTAATCTAAACTTTTCAGTGTATCTTTAGTCCGCTTTAAAGGAAAAAAACTATGAGTAGTTAGACTAAATAAAATATATTATGACTCGGGAATCAGTTTTGTGTGACAGGAGATATATATATATATATATATATATATATATATATATATATATATATATATATATATATATATATATATATATATATATATATATATATATATATTTTGATATTTTTAAAAGGTTTAAAATACTAACAATAAAATAAAGATGAGCAAACCTCTATATATTAATTTTGGAAAAAGTGATAAAATCGTTTACAATTTTAAAAAGTATGATTAACATTATTCTATCTAAAAGTAAATATAGTCTATTTGGTGACCATAGACGAAGACCGCGTGCTTTTAACTGTGATTAGGATTTCACGTTGCAAATTACAATTTGATTGGTTTTATCTCTTTTTTTTACCTTATATATTAAATATTAACGTTTTTATTTTAATTTTAATGCTTACATTTTTAGACATTTATATACTTATTTAAACAACGTTAGGTTAGAAAAAGGTTATCTGCCATGAGAGATAATAAAAAATAAGTAGTTTTATTCGAGTTTGGGTGAATTATATTCAGGAAAGGGTAAAAATTCTAGAAAATAGCAAAATAAAAAGTATGTTTAGCTGCCTACAAAAATACACCTAACATGCTTAATTTTATGATAAATCTTCTTAAGTTGAAAACATGACTAAATTGTACGGTGATATTTTATTAAACCAATTCTGTGGAAATATCTATGTATTACGTTCTTATTTATGAAAGTTAAAAGAATGTATACCTGCAATAGTGGTCGGAGGTAGCGCAAAGTGTTCTGGCTAAAAAAACTTAATGTCGATATCTCCAGGCCTGGACTTATGATACGTGTAGATATGAGTCATAAGGGAATTCCTCGAGCAGTAAACGCGTTCGCAAATAACACACCTATACTCTTCTTGTCTTTCTGCATGTTTGTCCGCGATATGTCTCTTCAGAGATGCTTTTGAACATAGCACTTTGCCACATAGCTGGCAAGTGAACACCTTCTTGGGTGATACCCCTGCAAAAGTAAAGACTTCGTTCGTTCTATGGGACCCTATTCTTAACCACCGAAGTATTATCTTTAAATGTTCCACTTTTATTAAAAGAAAATAGTAAAAATGGACATTAAAAGTTGTAAAAATAAGAGTAGAGCGGTCAAGAATAGGCTCTCTGGTCTGGTACCTTCGCGAGTGTCGCCACCAGGTCTGGAAATGAATTGGCAAGACTTTATTTGAAGACTGCCGATGCCGCATAGCCATATTAATGACCGCACACTCGCGATCTGAAGATCATAATTGAACTTAAATGTTTATTTGAAACTAATTTCAAATAAAGTCCTTAACCCTGTCCCAAACAACGCCGCCATAATGGGGATATATAAAAGAGTAATAATATAAAAAGCTACTTACGTTTCTGAAAGAACTTTGAGTACAGCTAAATCACTCAGTGAATCATCCCATACATCTTTTAGTGAAAATAACCTTTATGGAATACATTTCGACTTTTTATTTAAGTTGTCGAAATGCTATCAATAAGTCACTGATCAATTTTTCTGTAAATAAAATCCTTTACCAGTCTTCAAATATTAAGTAACTTTTTAGCTTTTGAGAGTAGATGGTCAAGATGTTACAATTTCGTTACAGACTGGTGGGACAACGGATGTTAGAACGAACTTAGAAATTACCCGAATCACGATGTATTCCCAAGAAGGTGTGGTTCAGAATGTCTTCGGAAAACCTTTATAAATGTTCAAGTTTCAGTTCCCTAAATCTTAATAGCTCACAAACCGTTGCCACCTAATTATTTTATTTTTAAATCATTACAAAATAATAATGTAAGAATGAGGGTCTGCCTAAATTTCCTAATATTATTTAAAGCGAAATAAAAAAGCTGCCTTTAAATTTCTTGTATAAAATATTTTTTTTAAACTAATATAGATATGCGGACAGTGTCACGAACAAAAATAAATATATGAATAAAATGGGACAAATAATATTCATACGTTTTTATATTATGATAAATAAGCAATACGCTTTCAGTGGAAAAATAGATTTTTTGTAACCTATGATTCTTAATTTTACGATGTTTATTAATTTAAAAACACGTATGAAAAATAATAAAAGTGGTTATTTAATTTATATTTGAAATGGAAAACACACCTAAATATAAAATATGTATACCTTCACAACTTACCAAAATAAAAATTAGGTGGCAACACTGAAATTGCGTATACTACGCATGGCATAAACTAACACTTGTACAAAGAAGCAGATGTAGGTTTGGCAACCATGAAATTTTGAGTGTGCGGTTTAAAAAATGGCTGGCGACGTATATTCACTCCGGATTGATATTTTTTTAGTGGTGGCAACACTCGCCGTGTTGAGAGCCATGTATATATCACAACTACTTTGTTATAATATTTTTTTGGGTAATTTTGCTATTAACTGAAGAGGTTGTGTTATATAAAGGACTCTATATTTTTTAAAATGAAACATACAGGCATACAAATACACGCACATTAAAAGGACTGTAATGTACAGTTTAAAAAAGATTTTAAAACTTTGGTTTAAATAGGAATTTAATTATTTAAGCTCTATTAACTGTACATTACTATAGGCAGTTTTTCTCTAAAAGCAGAAAAATAAAACCCAAGCTTTTGCTTTTGCAAATGTAAAAATATATTTAAACATAAATAAAGGTTATACAACAATTACATAAAATATAATAAAAATATTGCATCAAACAACATTTAAACATGCCTATAATGCAAAAATAAAAAAGATACGTCACTACACAGGACCAATAATTTTTTATCTAAGAAAACACATAAGATTTCTTACAGTGTAAAATAGAAACAACTACGTAAAAACCTTATGCATCTCCTTAAAATCCTTTCTTTTTACCAAAAAATTAAAAAAAAAAGTTATACGGGGTTGCCAATGTTATTACAAAGCTTTAAAAAGTCGAAAATTAATAAATATAATTTTTAAAAATTGAAAATCAGTCAAAATTATTTAGGATCAGTCTTAAAAAATACCTCAAGTCACAAACAATATAAAATTTTCAGTCTTTCCGTAAACAACATAAGTCCTGTCCTCTCCATTTTTAAGAAAATTATAAACATTTTTAATATAAAAGAAAATTAACATAACTTATCCCTAAAATGCTAAATGTAAATAAAATAAACTAAGTATATAAAACATAACATATTTGTGAGCTTAAGTTAAACAAGGCATGTAGCTAAATATAAAAATGTAATAAGTACAAAAGTTTTTAAAGTAAAAGTTAATTAACAACACAAGAAAGATAACTTTATTGTTTATTTTCCTTTTATTAGTGTTTTTTAGTACGTCTTATAGCTTATAAAAAAATATTTAATTTTATAAGCAGACATTGTAACATTAAATTTAAAAACCCTAAATTAATTTTAGCCTTTTTTATTATTTTTTTATATTAATTTTTTAGTTTGCTTAAGCCTTTAGACAAAAATATAATATATATAAAAAGATAGTGACTAAAATCGCAGCAACCGTATCACTAAGAAGTAAACTTGTTTATTTAAGTTATTTTGATTGCATAACATTATTTTTTGTAAAAACTTAATAAGGACGAAACAGACTTTTAATTTTAAATTAACTTTTTTTTTTAAGTTTAATATTATTGCCCAAATTTTTTAAACTAATTAAAAAATAGAAGAAAACAAAATTAAATAAATCCTTTTAATAAAACATTATGACATATTTAGGATGGAATTGTATAATTTTAGTTAAGGATGTATTTGGTCACAGAAGAATCTACTCATTTAAAAAAAAATAATAAAAATTGAAACTTGTTAACATACTGTATATATTATAAACATATTAAATTACCTTGGTAAAGCCTCTTACAAGAAAATATAAGTTTTTAAATATTTATGTAAATGCAGTACATAAATACTATTTTTTAAATAATGGAAATGTTTACCCAAAACAAAAAAGTTGACTAGACGAAATTTTTTGATTAATATCCAACCGTTATTTTTTATTGCACCTTTTTTATTTTTTTATGTACTACATTTTTTTAAGCCCTATAAAGTAAGTAAATACATAATTATATATTATTTATAATTTCTTAGAGTAAATGCAAAATATATTATTAAATCTATCTCCCTTTTACCCATTATTACAAAATGCAGTTAAATACTATATGTGTAATTAAAAATATTTAAAAAGTTTCTATACAGTGTAAATGTACAAGGAAACAACGTTACATTTTACAAATTATAAAATCTTTAGCAGTAACCAACAAAATATATATCACAGATCCTTAACTTAAATCTGTAACGTTGGAATAATAAATATGTTACTATTAAAAAATTGTACAAAAATTTATATAGCAAAATTAATAAACACCACCAAAACATAGCTCAAATTGAAACTTATTTCTCTTTTGGAATGTATTTTGTATATTAAAACAAAGCTATATTAATCAGATCATTTTTAATACTCTTTCCATATCACAGCCCAAATTTGAAAATCCTAACCTAATTTTGATTAATTTTAGTCATTACTCGAATTTAGAATTTTATCTAATTAATCTCAGTCTTTAACACCCCCTTTTTGTTTGTATATTTTAATTTCTCCAAACATCATTCAGCTATTTTTTTTTTGGTATATCATTCGCCCATATTTTGTACGATACTTTTTTGGTTAAGGTACATTAAAAAATAAACAATATGCTTTTTTGGAGCCATCGTAAGCATCATGAAATGCTCTGCATTAAAAGTGAGTGTTAACCAATGGAAACGCGATCTGTGGAGGTAGATTCGGCCCTCATATATACAATATCGTTATCCTAATGGACAGAGATTAGATCTTTTTTTGCTTTTACCGACAAGTGTTTGTCAAAGTAGTATTTATTTAAGCAGATTATATACCAAAAACTGACTTGTTTTATAAATAATAAAAAACTCAATACCCTGTAAGATTTTGATGAATTTAAAATGGTAACTATATTTTCATTTTAGTCATATCTTATTTTTTAAATATTTTCGATTAAAAAAGTGTTTAGTGTTTATTAACTTTGCATAAATTTTGAAACATAGCACTTTCTACATACTATACATTCTTTTGATTTTTATTCATTTTAATGTTCAATAAATTTAGTAAAAGTAAAATTAAAAAAAAACAAAAAGTAACATCAGAAGGTTCCAGCTATTTTTAATAAACTTGTCCTTCTGGAACATGAAAAAATTCAAATATTTTTAAATTCAATGCTAATAAATCCGACAAAAAAACCTGTTAGGTATATATGATTTAACTTTAACTTGCTGTTATTAACATTTAATAAAATCCAAGTCTCCGTTGCAATTTAAAGAAAAATATAATATACTAATGAAATATTGCTCTAAAAAATTGTGTATAATAATTATTTAAATTTTTTAGCTATATGATTACTTTATGCGCTTTTTTCTATGTTTATTTTTCGCAAAAAATTCAATGAAAAATATTTTAACTTAAAAATCCTAAGACAATATAAAAGTGTTAAAAATATTTGGGACCTCTAAAACAATGTTTTGACACTAATTAATTGCTTACACAAAATTTGGCACCGATACTAGGGCCAAATTTAGCATAGCCTCGCGGTGGCCTAATGGGAATTGTTTTACACTATATTGTACTTAATTTGGCACCAGGTGCCAAGTTCACTTTTGCCTGCGGTGGTATATGCTCCGGTGGTTGTTAAGTGAATTAAGCGTTCGGAAGACCTTTTGGCATAGTTGGCACACGGCGTTGTTCAACGGTTGGAGGTGTTGCTGTTCCTTGTGCCGCTTCAGGGTTAGTTTCGTGCTGAGCAGCTTGCCACAAAGATCGCATCGATGGTTTGCCGCGGTGCCAAGTGGCAAAGGAAGTGGTCTCCTGGCTTCGGCAGCTGTGGACCACCGAGAACATATAACATCCTATTAGGCCTCCGCTTAGTAAGATTTTACTTATCTTTATTACTTCAGAATATTGTTTAATATCTGGCCAATGCTATAATTACGCAGGCCCACAAATAAAAACAAGTGGCGTGGACTAGGATTTTCTGAAGTATTTTTTTCCGCTTAACACGAATTTAAAGTCAAAATTGGGGGTCAAACAGCAAATAATCGAGAAAAGGCGTAATTTCAGATATTAACGATTTTTTTACATTTAAAACGTCAATATCTTAAAAACTATAAAACATACACGAAACTGTATGTAACATAAAGTATGTGTTTTTACAAAACCTTTAATTAAAGTTATATAATATTTTTGTCTAAATGCAATATTTTTCGAGTCGTAATAAAAAAACCGAATTTTCAGGATTTTTTTTAAGGTTGGGAAAATTATAATTTTTTTTTTGGTTTTTCCTCAAATTTTAAGTGATTTGGGATTTAAATAAATAAAATAAATGATTTATTATTAAAAAAAACAAAAATCACATTAAAATAAAAATATATTTTTCCCCTATTTTGGACCGAATTTTTTTGTCAAACTTACATTTTTGTTTACATCTCCTTTATTATTTATCTTATCAAAAATGTTTATAAAACTTGTTTATAGACAATTTAAAAAGCTCCCTTTTTTGTTTCATCAAATTGTTTGTATCTCTTATAATTTATATAGTCGTAGTCCAAACATTTCGTGGTAGCAGGTTTCTGCCGGTAAATCTACCGTGTCGGTTTTTTGGGCTTTTATCGATTTTTTGCTGTTTGACCCCCAATTTTAACTTTAGATTCGTATCTAGCGGAAAAAAATACGCCAGAAAATCTAAATTCGACACCCAGAACACACTTTTATTTTATTAAGGTTTTAATGCAAAAAGTGTCGATTGAAAATTTTAAAAATATACATACAGATTAAAAAGGCTATTGTTTATTGGCAAAAAATTGGGTCTTTCGGGATTAATATTTATTTTTATATAGATTTAATCTGGAAACTAAGAATATACATTTTTTTAATATAACAATAACCATTAGCCTATGTTCTGGAGACGTTTATTTAATCTTTTTGAATTTTTTCGCAAGGCCTGCCAAATCTGTGGCTTTCAGCATAAAATTAAAAATTTTTTTTGGTTAAATCTGGGGGAAAGTTTACTGATACCACAATAATTTCCCTGTTATTACTTTTTGTTTAAGAACTTCTAAGATAGCAATTTGCAATTGTAGTAAATTTAGACATTAAAGATAAAAATTAAAAACTTAAAAAAAAGTTCTACTACAAATTGAATTTTCGTATATTTAATTTAATATAAATAAATGCAACTGTTTTTAAGATTGGGATGTTGAACTAAGTGCTTATGATACATTATTTCTAGGTAAAAACTAGGGTCTTGGTATAATTTTTTTTAAAGTAGTGGTATTTTATACATAATAATTATTTAAGTATATAAAACATATTTTTAAATGCCGGGAAAAATGCAATAATTAGCTCATCAGCGCTTGCCATATGCTAAACACCTTCCTATTTAAGCTAGTAACATGGTATTGAGATTTTCTAGAGTTAATATTAGATTATGATACTACTTGTCAAGATCTCGATTGACTACTAAAGTTTTAAATCTGAAGTAATAAAAATAGGCTCATTTGTTTTTCTGTCAAGCGTGTCTTAACATCTATAAGTCTATGTTATTGTACCCCTTAACCATATATTACAATTTATTAGCGTATGATACACAATTTATGTGTACTATTTTACTTAAAGTTTTTCTTTTAAAATACGATTTGTCAGTCTTTGTTAATGTTTTTTTTATATTCTCTTAAGATCATTAAAAAATAAAAAGAACGTTGAACACTTCATAAAAATGAAAAAATATAAACATATTTAAAATAAATAAAAAATTCTATAAAATTTATAAAATATAAATATAGTTTGTACGATTTATATAGTAGTTATAGGCAGATATCTACTTAAAACACATAGTAAGGATTTTAGGTGAAAAATATTAACTGTTTAAAAAAAAATCATCTGGCTATTTAAAAAAAAATATTGCCTTAAAAAATATCTTTGTTACTAAGAAGGAATTTTACTTAGCTAAATAAAATAAAGCTATTTTAATAAGTTCGAAAATAAGCCAAGAACTTTTTCTAATACAGTTTGTATTTTTCGGTTAGTCACTTCATGTTTAAATCGAAATTAAATAAAAAATGTTTTACATGTTGAGTTAATAAAAAAAAACTATTTTTGTTTTGTTATATATATATATACATATATATATATATATATATATATATATATATATATATATATATATATATATATATATATATATATATATATCATATATAATATATAATTATATATAGTACAGTACAAAAATACTCTTATAAATTATTTTTTATAAAGTCAACATAATACAAGTAGATTTGCTCTTCCGATGTGTGTGTTGTCTAATAATAATATTTCGTATATAGAAAGTTAAAAAATAATGGATGGATTACTTCCAAAAATAATAATAAAATTACATTTTTTATAAAATATGCATAAAGTAGCTTAAACATTTTTCTGTAGTAGTTTAGTATTTGTTATATTTATTTGCTAAATATGAGTTTTTTGGGGAATCTTCTTAGATTTGTTTTAGAAAATTAAACACTGAACATTTAGAAATATTTCCTTTTACATCATAAATTAAATCATTTATTGTATAATGACTGTTTTTTTTTTAAATCCATCATGATAGTAATTTGATTTTAAAGAATCTCGATTTAAACATAAAATAAGCTAAGGTTACTCTTTTCGCGACCTTACAAGTAGAACGAGTGATGTGGTGGTACAAGTTCTTCTCCCTTGATATTTTTAACATTTCTGTGATAAATGCTCTTGTGATTTCTGAGAGAATTAAGGCTGCTATACACTCGCTTGCAAATGTTACATACAGGCTCTCTTGAAGGTCGCATATGGACATTTTGAATATGTCTTTTCAATCTTGTTAGGGAACTTAGGCTTTTGTTGCACGGTTGGCAGCGAAAATCTTCCATACCTATGGGCAAGAAGCCCGAATTTAGCTTCTCTTAGCTCACTTTTGCGAGTACTAGTATTAGTTTAGTACTTATTGGAGATTTAAAAGCTATGTACACGCATATTAGTTACGACGAATATAAGTTTAATACAATTCATTTATTGCTTTCTTTTGCTCTATTTATTTTGAAAACTTTTTGCTTCAGCTTTTAAAAATTGCTCGAGTTAGGCATTCTTACATATTATCATGCTTTACCTAATTTAAAGTTACAAATAACTTTGTCGTGGATCTGTGTTAAAATATAAAATTGGAGGTTAAGCAGCTTTGTCAGACAAATAAGTTTATAAGCTAATCAATTCTAAAATATTTTTTTGTCAAAAATATACGTACATATTATATTAAATATTTTTATCAAAGATAATTAGTACCCTAAATTAAACAATATGTTTAAATATTGTTTTACTTTTAACAACATATTAACTAAAACTGAATTTAGATAATTTTAAAGTTGAGTCATATTTTCTTAATCCTTATTTTTGCGCAAAACTGAGGAAAATGTTTTAGGGCTAAACTTTAAGTCAATTTTTCTCCGGTTCTAAGTATTTGCAGTCATACTTTTGTAATAATATTTTTAACCTCTCGAGCATTTTTTAAAATATATATTTTTGTTACTCAGGGTGTTTAGATATGTAGACAAATTTTAGGAAATCAATTTAAAATTATACGATGTGACAACGAAATCACTAACAATTCCATTATTTTCTTCAGTAAAAACATATCGCTTCTTAATTTTAAAATAATATATTGTGTCATTTAATGCCGATTTTGGATAGAATAACATCTGCCTGTCACTTTCGGGTTAATTGTAAGTGACAGCAATTTTGATATTTTAAATAGAATATATTTTTCAAGGTTTGATTTATACATAGGTCACATCGTAAATTTCTGCAAACTCCTCAAGGTACCTATGACACGAAGTAGGCTGAAAACAAAATCTACATTCTTTTAAGTCTTAAAATTGCAATTGCAAGTCAATACCTGTCATCTTTAATTTTTTGTGAATTTTTAGGATTTGTCTGTTAAAATGTATCTTACACGCGAAAATTATCGTGCTATGATTTATTACGATTTTAAAAGTAGTCTGCGCCCAAAGCAGTGCACTGAAAGACTTGGATCTGCTTTTGGTGATAAAGCCCTGAGTTCGAAGAGTGCGTACAACTGGTTTAACGAATTTAAGTTTGAACGAGTTTCTTTGGGTGACGAATTGCGGCTGATTTCTACTGTCACTGGAGAAAACATAGCTACTGTTCGGCAAATGATAGAAGAAGACAATTGTGTAACATATCAATTATTCGGGGTACTTTGGAGATTGGAATGATTTCAATCGAAAAGGTCTTGCACCATCATCTTGTAGTTTGTTGTCGTTGGGTTCCCTATATTTAGGCAAATCTCAAAAACCAAATCGCATCAAATGGTGCACAGAAAACCTAATAAAATACGACAATGATAGATCAAATGCTGTCTGCGACATCATCACTAGTGACGAGACATGGATTTATGTCTTTGAGCCTGAATCAAAACCCCAGTCGGCTTAATGGGTATCTCCAACTGATCCCAATCCAGTCAAAGTTAGACAGTCCCGCAGTGTTGGGAAAAAAATTATTGCGTGTTTTTTTGGAAAAAGGGGGCCAATCACAAGGTGTCATTGGGAGATCAACAACAACATGGTTTTGGAACATCCACCTTGCAGCCCCGATCTATCACCATGTGACTTTTTTTTGTTCCCCAAACTTAGAGATAGCGTTTTTCTAACCCAAATGAAGCTGTTTCTGCGTTTGAAAACCTTGTTTCGGAAGTGACCCATTAACAATGGCATTCATGTTTTACTGATTGGTTTTATCGAATGAATAAATGTGTTAAAAGGAAAATATTTTGAAAAACAATAAAGCAATTTTCCCTCACAAATACGTTGTCTGCGACCTACGAACTGCACATTTTTGATACAAAACCTGTATTATATTTCATACCTATCTTTGATTTGATTAAAAATGTCCAAACCACCACACATTATGCAATTATAGGGAATAATAAATGAATATTTTAAAAAATAAATATGTTTAATTTAACTCTTCTTGTATCTGCTGAGGTGATAATAATACTACTTCCGGCTTTACCGGAAGAGCTGAAAAAATTGGCTCTCCTAATAATTTTACACATTACAACAACATTTTAATGGCACGCCGTGTACTAAAGATTACATTTATATTAGGCATACATTTCTGAACATTGTTGTTTATCGAGTTCCTTGTCTAAACCTAACACTTTTTTAGATATGTACCTTTTTTTTCTCCTGTTTTTTCCTATACAGTAAAATTTGTCTATAATAGCCGCCATAAAATTAAGAATAATTGGCTTTTATAGAAGGTTGGCCAGTATTGCCAGATAACAGTTTTTCAACCATTCGAGGCTACAAAATTTTCAACTTTTAAATTGCTTGCTGGCTTAAGAGTTTTTTGTTTAATTAAGGGTCCAGATATTGGAACATTTTTTCCTCTTGCTTTGCAGAACCAATTGTAGACGACTTGATCTACTGCCAATCCTCCTGACATCTGGAAATTCCCCTTTTGTTCTAAATTAACACATTCTTCAAACAATCGATTTAGTTTAGCTTTATTCCTGATAGTATTATTTTTTGGGATTTTCCAACACCAAACTTTTCAGTCAGTTTTTGCGAACCCAAAGCGCGATAACATCAATTTTTCCTTCAGTGACAAACGATTTCTTTTTGGGGTCATGATTAAATACTTTTCGATTCCGAACACGATAACTTTATTTTTATCGATTTAAGACACAACTAAAAATATAATGTGAAAATAATCCCCCAAGCCACTAATGCTATTTGAACCTGGCCATAAATATTATTGTTGGGTATTTTTACCTTTAAAATTTGCAGAATACAATCGTAAAATAATAAAATACAAATTAGCCCAAATAATTTCGGGCCAATTTAAAAAGGTTTATTTATCTGAAATAGGTTTAAAAAATTGAGATTTGTCTGGCCGTGGCTGTTTTATAAGGGTGACCATTATCCAAGGGTTTGTATATACGGGATTTCCTATAAAGCAGATTTTTGTTAGCTTCAAAGTGGCCGATAACACACCTGGCCGATATAAAAGGGTGTCTGTTAACACAAGTTTTACTGTAACATCATAATGTGTTGTTGTTTAAACATCTTTAATCGCCACCTACTCGACAACCAACAAAGAGGTACAGGATATAATACAAGTTTTATATTAGGTATGCCTCACTAAATTTGAATCTTGAAAAAATACGCCATTTCCGGGTAAACCGGAAGTGATAGTCAGATGTTATTATATTCAAATTCGGCATTCGATAACACAATATACAGGGTGCCACAAATTCGAGTGCATGCATGGGAATCTCGGAAACCGTAAGAGATACGAAGTCGGTTAAATTATGGCAAAGTTGTGGTGGTGTTTGCGTAACTAACCATGTCCACTATAGAAAGTTGCAAAATTTCGAGTACTTTCGGAGATATCCGAAAAAAAAAACGAAATTTGCCGATTTCGTTTTTATTTTTTTCTGACGTTATTTAAAGAGATATGAAAAAAACAAAAGACACATTCTCATAGCCACTTGTTAAGCTCTACAAAACAGCGTTAAGAGATTTTTCGTACTACGTTTCGTTTTCGTTAAACCTTCATCAACTTTAATTTTTTAAATACGGACCTGTGTTTTTTATTTAATTTTTTTAAAACCCTTATTATCCCAATTACAAAAATGTATAACACTTAATATTTATTAACAAATATGGAACGCCCCTATAAGAAATGATGTGCGTTCCTTGTCTAACTCATTGTCTCTTATGGAAAATATGTTTATTTAACAGAAAAATATTAAGTGTTATACATCATTGTAATTGGGATTATAACTGCTTCAAAAAATGCAATAAACAATTGAGTGCCGTATTTAAAAAAATAAAGTTGATGATGGTTTAACGAAAACGAAACGTCGTACGGAAAATCTCTTAACGCTATTTCGTAGAGCTTAAAAAGTGGCCATGAGAAAGTGTCTTTTGTTTTTCCATATCTTTTTAAATAACGTAAAAAAAATAAAACGAATTTCCGAATATCTCCGGAAGTACTCGGAATTTTGCAAACTTTCAAGGTGGACATGCATGCACTCGAATCTGTGGCAGGGTGCCACAGGTCCTACAATTTGAAAGCGTTATGTTTTCACTCGACAAAATAAAACGTTTAATAGTGATTTCCTTGTCACCCGGTATATAAACATGTGTTTATATACCGCTATCACTTCTGTTTAGAAACATTTCACTACGCCTACACAGATTATGATGAACTACTATTCCATCAGTTCAGTTTTGCAGCTAAGATATGTTTCGGAAATGAAGAGACTTTGTATTTCGTGCAAATTTTATTTAAAAATCCTAGCAGAGCGCTTTCGGTAAAACCATCATCAGTGCTATTTACCGAAAGCGCTCTGCTACGATTTTTAAATAAAATTTGCACGAAATACAAAGTTTCTTCATTCCCTAAATTCTTACTTGCACACAGCCATAACCAAGTTTCAAGATATGTTTCGTCTGTTGAATACGAAATTGAGCCGCACTTCGACTTATGCACTTGAATTATGTCTGCGCTGAAGCGTGATACAAGATTTAAAGTTAGTCTACATACTTAATTAACTCCCTGTGTAGAACCTCCACTTTTTTTTTGGTAAATTTGTTTTACAAAAAGTTAGCGATATGGTTTAAAAATTAAAAAATAATAATCAGAAAGGAGGTATTTCTGCCTGCATTTCCTAACATAAAAACATCGTTTCTACCACCTAAATCTTTTAAGAATGTTACAGTTTGTTGTATCTACAAATATAATCTGTAATAAAGTTATGATTGTTATCTATAGCTTATCTACATACCCTACAATTTTTATATCTATATATATATTTAACATAAACGAGTACCTTCTTAAATAGAATGAGAGTTATTGGCTTCCCCAAAAATTAATCATAAAACAAAACAAATTACAAGAAACACACGCAAAAATAACCAGACCAGAAAAACAAATAAAAACAGTAACACACTTAAAAACATCTCAGAAACACAAAATTACACATAAGAAAAACACTTGCGTAAGCAAAAAATGAAGCTTTTGGACATAATCATATTTTACGAGACAAAACTTAAAAAAGCATTTCATGAAAACAAGAAAAGGGTTAAACAGAAATTTAAAAATATATTCCAAAAGTTTCTTTGAGGAAAACACTGTTCTATGATTATTTTAAAGGGATTTTACAAAAAAGACCCATTTTATTTTTTTTTTTACACAGAACAGTGCTCAGTATATTGGTTCATATTTGCATGTTTACTTTGTAAATTGAAAAAGTTGAAGTTCAGTTACAAAATATTATTAAAAAAAAAACAAAAAATATACAGGGTTCTTTCAAAGAACTGGTAAAATATTTAAAATTTTCTGTATTTAATTTTATGATTTAAAAACATATATTACTATTATTATTTTCAATTTTAAGACTCGACAAAAGTTTAATAACATGGTAATCAATACTATGGATTTTTAGAGTTCTAACACATTAACTTAATAACTTTATTAGAGTATAAGAAAAATACAGTCGTTTTTTATATTTTGTTCTAAATTATTTAAGTATTAATAACACACAAGATAGAGTTTTCGCAAAGAATTATTTGTTAATTTAAAAAAAAAGATGGAAAAAGCCACAAATACAGTGTGTCCCAAATTGGTGGGGAATGTATGGGGATCTTGGAAACCAAGATATATAAAAAATCGGTTAAATGGGGTATAGTTTTGGACAATTATGTAAGTAAGCTAATCCCGTTTACTACATGGTTTTATCTAGTCAGGTTTTTGAGAAATTTTGAAAAAACCTGAGACATGAAAATCGGCCATATTTTTTTTATAAGTAAAAATTTTTCAAATCTGTAAAAACTTCTTCAAAGCAACTTTTTTTGTAGAATATGACCGAGTAGTCAATTTTTATTTTTTACGTTTCGGGTTTTTAGAATCATCATCAACTTAATTTTTTTATATGGACGCCATATTGGATTTTTACGCAGCCAAATAGTGCTTTTTATTCTGATTTCAACAATGTATAACATGTTATAATTTAAGAGTTTATAACCACATTTATTTAAAAAATATATATTTTCTAAGTTGGCCTTGATTCCTGCGAACGTCATTTTTTTTTGTAAACAATAAAATATTAGTACTTGGCAAAATAGATTAGCTGAACAGACATTTTACATAAATGGGTTTCGCGAACATAGCTATTACGTTAATACCGTGTTACAACAAAACTACAAGTTAATTGAAACAAGTGAAAACAAAAACAATGAATAGTGGCTAAACTAATGTTCCTACTAAAATGAAGATGTAAAAACGACCTAAATTAAAATTGTCCATTTCTCTCAACATATTAACGATATTTAAATGTCTAACTACCCTATAAATTAAATGTGGAAATCTCTATCAACATTCCTTTTTCTTTAACGTACTTTCTTAGGTCGTGGTTTTTTAAAACTTCCGAATTCAAGCAAATTTGTAACCAGTTTTCGAAAGTATGTTAGTTTAGGATGCTGCCTTTCAGGAAAATTGTCGAAATACGTTTGCGCAGCTATATTAACGTTTCTATTGTTTTGAAAATAACGTTGCAAAATATTAAGTTTTTCTTTAAATAATTAACCATTTTACAAAGTTAAAAAAAAATTAATAACGTACCCGAGCTTACTTGATAATGACACTAGATGACTTTCGCCGGAATCAAGGCCAACTGAGAAAATATTTGTTTTTTGAAGTAGATGAGGTTATAAACTCCTAAACTATAACATGTTATACATTGTTGAAATCAGAATAAAAAGCACTATTTGGCTGCGAAAAAATCCAATATGGCGCCCATATGAAAAAGTAAAGTTGATGATGATTCTAAAAACCCGAAACGTAGAAAAGAAAAGTTGACTACTCGGTCATATTCTACAAAAAGAGTTGCTAAAAAGAAGTTTTTACAGATTTGAAAAATTTTTACATAAAAAAAAATATGGCCGATTTTTGAAATTTTTTTCAAAATTTCTCAAATACCTAAATAGATAAAGCCATGTAGTAAACGGGATTAGCTTACTAACATTATTGTCCAAAACTTTTCCCATTTAACCGATATTCTATCTATCGTAGTTTCCAAGATCCCCATACATTTCCCACCAATTTGGGACACACCGTATATTACACTCTACAATTCTAAAGAAAGTGTAGATAAACACCTTATTTTTACTAGAGGATGCAGGTTATGTGAATTTATTTTTTATCAAAAAATTTTTTGATGAAACATATTTATTTTTAATTAATCAAATTTAATTTAATTTGATTTGTGTTTATTAAGTGTTTTTAAATTAAACAATAATTATTTGTATTTTCCTCCAGCAAATTCGTTTGCAAATATTAACCAATATAAATGTTTTCTTTTTTAATATGTTGTTAAAATAATGCAAATTTTTGACATTATTTTACCAGTACAAAGAAAAAAAATGTAAGGAATAAATCGCTTACCTTGTGATGTACCTGCTAGATTGTCGTTTCCCTGAAGCGAAGGATTTAAACCTGGAACAAATAAATCTACATTTATTATTGCAGTTAACTTTCCAGTTAACTGCCCACATCTATTTACAAAAATAAGGTTAAACTAATGAGAATAAACATATTGTAATTATACTTTGGATAAAAAAGTACGTGAAACTAGTAGTTATTCATGGACAAAAAAAAAGGAAAGATTATAGTCCAAAAAACGAACCATTTTGCCTCTTAATTCTTTCAAAATGCATAGAATGACTTAAAATTTTGTAACGAATAGTCCAAGGATCAAAATCTATATCATGCCGAAGGCCTTTACTGGAGTGGTTGCCAAACCATCTCGAGGATGAAGATTTTTTAAAATATTTTGACCACAGAATCGATAGCAAAATGATTTCTAAGCAAAAATTGTTCTGTGTATTTTTTTGTAAAATGCATACTTTTTGAGTTATTCGCATCGAAAGCCGGAGTTTTGCGTCGATAAAATAACGTTCTTAATCGATTTTTTGGAAATAACTCCATAAGTATGCACTTTATCAAAAAAACTGCAAATACTAAAATTGTAGCTTTTAAAAAAACGAATAATATGTTTTTTGTAATTGCTGTGGGACCAATACAAACCAAGTTGTGGTCTGTTAAAGGTTAGCTGTTATTCATCAAACACAAAATTTCAGAGTTTTAAAGGCAAATTACGTATTTTTCAAGGAAAATAAATAATGACTATTTTGAAGCATTTGCAAAGATATTTTTTTTTAAAAAAAGGTATATATCATAAAAATTGAGTGAGTTATAATAAAATAAGGTTAGACCAAAATTTTTTGGGTGCAAAAATCTTCGAAAACAACCCCCTAACTACCACCCTAATTAAAATGAGTCGTAGCCCTTTTTCTTTTCTTTTATCTATGTATTATAAATACATTCTAAAATTTAAACCAATTTAAATTAATTAATTTTGAAAAAAATGGAGCTGGAAGTGAAAGTCAAATTTCAGAATTTTAATAAAATATGACCTTTTCTTTAAAATAACTCAAAAACTAAGGGAGATACCTAAAAATTACTAGAGCATCAAATTGTAGCTTTTAAATTACAAATATTTTGCTTTTTTAAAATTTACTGTATTTTGAAAATTAAGTAAGATATAAACGTTTAAAGAGTGTGTGTATATACGAGCACTACCTTGTTTCAGCCCTTTAAACTCATCCCTTTAAAAAAGTAAGGGTTTCAAACAGTTTAAATATATAGGACGTTATAGCTCTTGAAAAACCCAACAATTTTTTTTTAAAGAACTTTTTATCACAAAAACTGAAGAAGTTACGCTTAAAAAACAATTTTTTGACGCATTCTAAAAGCGATTCGATGATTTTTTTAATCCGCGGTTTTGTACTTTTTTTGCATTGTAAGATTGTAAGGGGTGGCTTTTTGAGGAATAAAACATTACAATTATTACAAATTACATTAAATTAGTAATCTTTCAGGTAAACATTTTTTTAATTACATCTCTGTGACAATAATTAAATTTTTCTAAAGTTAAACTATTTTTTTTCTTAAATCAATAATAAAGGGTTGAAATTTACAGGGTATTTTACCTAAAAATAAATAGACTTTAGAAAGCAATTTAAAGAATAAGTTAGTTTTTCAGATACATATATTTTTTAAAAATTTGTATAATTTTATGGTTAAACATTTCAATAAGTTTCAAAAAAAAATCAGTTTTCAATTATAAGTAAATTTTATTAATTAACAATGATAGTTTTATAGGTTTTCATAAAGTATTTTCACCCCTAAAAGTAAAGAGCACCTTAGCATAATATTATTTCGAAAAAAGCGCTAAATTATTGAACTTGAAAAATTGAGTTTTGCATTTCAGCTCATTTCGGACTATTAAGAATTCGAATACTGTAAAATCAAATATGCAAAGATTAAGCTATAATGCTATTTTATTATTTCTTTATCTTTAAGGTAGTTTACTCGTCAAACTGCTTTCCTTAAGAAATAAATGAAATTGAAATATAGGTTTTAAAGAAGTGTCTATAGTGTCATATAGAAAAAAATATAATGATCCCTTCTGGTACTAGTCCCGGCCCATTCAACAATCAATTTTTGTTAGAGAGAGATGGGCGAGTTCGGTATGAATGGCATGGAAGCGACGAAAATAAAAGATATCCATCCGAGATTGAGGGTTTAAATTGTAGACGGGCCGAGCTTTACTTACAATAAGACGATAATTTTGGGTACAACTATCGCGAGTGAACTACCTTAAGTAAAGATGAGCAACAAATTATTATAAGATATCCAACAAATACCAAAAAAACACAAAAAGAACTAACCAAACTTACTTCCTAGCGCTGCGGGATCAGCTGCCAGCGCCGCCATACTAAAATTAAAGCTACCAGCTGCCGTGGCAAACAACTTGCTTTCAGATGGCGTCAAATAAGGTCCAATGGGGCTGTCGTGGTCATCGTGGTCACCTCCTGAACTTCCCCCTGAATGTGGCCCATGGGGTAGGTTGTTAGGTCCGTTTTCATTTGTTGTTGCTTCAACTGAGTCATTACTGAAAAGAATATGTATAAATGAGTAATGGCCCTAAGGAAATATAGTGTAGTTTACTGTACTGTTTACTTTAGGATTAATTTTTGTGTTGTGTTTCAATTAAACATTAAATAATTTTCTAGATTATTAAAATTTAAAATTGTAGATCGAAGAACTCTTACTTTAAAATTTTTAATACACGGAAATGCCTATATTTTACCTTAACATGGAATATAAGATGTAAGACACAATAATTTCACACTTTTAATCAAAAATGCTAAAACATTTATCAGTCGAAACTCTAAGTTCTTATCAATGACGGCAAAATTTAAATAAAAACTGATTACCAAATACACTGTATGGTTATTTACTTGATTAGACCAAAGTACAAAACATGGAACGAGGTGAAACGTCGAGGTCGGGGGTTTCCGATCATGCATGGACAAAACAGCTACAAGTCCGAATAAAATTATATGATAAAGAAACCACGAAATTTATAGAAGCTGTAATAATTCTAAATACCCAGAATTTATTTAGGAACCTACTATTAACATTCCGATAATCTACCAGCCGTTGTCAAACCGTAAAAAATCGGTCAGCTTCGGTAAACAACCAATATATATAAGTCGTAGCTTTAAGAGTAGTTGTTATTTATTACTTAAAACAGTTGGGTATATATCACTAATGAAACGTTGTGTACCAATTAACAAATAAAGACAAGTCCAAGATTTTAGTGTTATTGAAACCATAAATGTCTTTAAGAAAACTATAGTTTGTTACCTGACCTATTTCCAAATATTGTAACAGAATTCCAAGCAGAGTATGTTTTAAGATACATACCTAGTATACAGATTAGAAAAGGATAAATACTTTTCGGCTTAGAAAAAAAGTTCAAGCTTTTCGAAGCTGCTTTGGGAATACATTTAATGTGTTTGTTTCAATTGAGGTCCTTTTTAAAGTAATATACCATCAGCTCCCCATAGAAAAAAAGACCAACCGTTCCCATCTGTCGTTTAAGGACCAACGACGCTGGCGTTCGATATTAAAGTATTCATCTTACGGTCAGTCATTTATAAAATGGCGTCGACCTGCGTTGACGCTGAACCTGGCGTTGGAGATAATTAAAGTAAAACTGTGGAGCCGACGTTTGCTTAGTGCTCGTAATAATTTTTAGTTTGAATAGATTAAGGTTAGTAGTACGTTAAATGACAATCAATAATCATACCTTACTTTTAAAATAGGTATTTGTCGATGTTTGTGAATCGTTTAACATATTTTTTAATTCAATTTCAATAAACACAAACCAAAAAATTTAAACATCAACAAAAATTATAGTGACAGGTTAGACATTTTAGTCAAATGTTAGAACCGCCAACACCAAGTTTATAAATTGAACAATATAAAGGTCAGCTCCGATTAGATATGTATTGACAGAGTTTTTTCGCGACTGCAAGCGTGATTGTGTTTTGAAGGCTTTATTAAAGGTACAGTGAACGATATATCTGCATTATCTTAGGGTGGTTTTTTACAGATAAAGCTTAAATACTGCTTTAAGAAACTAAATATGTACAATAGGGTTAAGGGATTAAATCGCCAACAAAACTATGGATGGATTGATCGTTGTAGACAGTAGGACGTTGATGTAAGAAATAAATAGATATAATAACATAATTTCACATTCTTAACAAAGCCCTAATTTTTGCTAGTAAATGGAAAATTTTTCGAAATAACTATAAAAATAAGATAATGTACTATCAAAATGGACACCACCACAAAAGACTTAGAAAGAAAGCTCCTGCTTTGATACGAGTCTTTGCATTGCGCATTCAAATTCCATCGGCAAGCTTGGTTTGTTAACTTGCATGATTTTTGGTTGGTTTCTTAATAAAAAGTAGGCTAGAAAAAAACATATGTATATAAAATTTACCTGTTTTCGTCAGGTTGATTTGTACTACATAGTAATTCCATTGGTTCATTTTTAACGTTGTTTTCGTTGCTATCGCTATGGCACCGAGAAAGCGGATGCGTTGGCGAAGGCGAACATGGTGAGTTTTCTCGATCCGTACTACTGATCCCATTTCCTGCCAGAATACAGATTATTATATATAAAAATTAGGAAATTGGTAAGAATTATACATTAGTAAGCATCATCTAAGAAAGTCCTTATAGAATTTGTAAAAATAGACTTACCTTCTATGATTTCCGATTTAGGAATCGCAGAATTCATATTTAAATTCAGCGCATTATGCTTCATGGCACTAGGTGAAAAATCCGCAGGTTGAGTCTGTGGGGGATTATGAGATAAATTTAATTCGTTATTATTATTATTTCCTATAATGTGTTCTGCCCTTGCTCTTTTGTGTTCATTTTCTGGGTCTATTGATATCCTTCTGAAAAAAGGTAATAAGTGACTATATCAAAAATATACAGGGTGATTCTTAAGTTGACGCTTTTTTTTAACTGTGCATACAACTCATTAAAATAAACAACTCTTTCAAATAACTTTTTTTAAAAAACCCAAAAATAACTAAGCTACATAAACCTACTTAAACATGTGTCTAGTGCGGGCCTGGTCAGAAAAAGAGTTTATTTCTTATTTACGTTTATTTTTTGCCTTGTTAATCACGCATTAAAAATTAGTCGCTTTGCTTTTACCAGACGAGGTGAGAGTTTATTTTGAATTATTGTTAAATCGCGAAAATGGCACAATACGAAATCGATAAATTCGTGGATATATTGCTGATTTTTTATAGAGTTTTGTCAATCTACGGCCGCTGCTTTGAGATTGTACGCGTGACGGTTTCCGTTGCGGGCTGATCCAACAACAAGTTCTCGAGTGATTACAAGTTAGGTAGGTTTAACTAAAAAAAGTGTGGACAACATTGCGGTAAAATCAGTTGTATCCCGTTTTCGTTCAAGGTGTTCAAGCCCTACAGCCAGAAGACTTTTCCAGTCGAGTTTAGTTTTTCCAAATGAAATTAAAAGTTTCCGACAGGACCGTATTGGACACACGAAATGAATGATTGTTTCTTATTTTTGAGTATTTTGAAAAAAGTTATTTGAAAAAGTTGTTTATTTTAATGAGTTTTATACACAGTGAAAAAAAAAGCGTCAACTTAGGAATCACCCTGTATAATATTATTTTATTAATCCGCAACCCCAAAAAGGAAGGTTTTAATAGTTTACACTTTTTTTAAATATTATGTTGCAACTTTAACATCTTGTAAAGGGATTGTGTCTACACTAACTATAATATTATGAGTTAAATTTTACCTTTCTCTCCTATATTGCATTGCCGCCCGCCTTAACAACTGATTGACTGTAGCGCCATGAGGTGGTGAAGATGGGGACGTAAATAGGGTATCTTCAAGTTTATCCGAGTAGTTGCTATGGTGATTCGGAATTGGTGGAGTTGGTATCTGTTGCCGCTGCTGTTGCTGCTGTTGTTGAGATCTGATCAGACTTTGTACTTGAGCCAACTAAAAAAAAAAGATCGTTGTGTAAAATTAATTACCTAATAGATATTTATAATTAAAAACTAATAAATAAAACCTTTAACTAATTTTGTTTATAATTTGCAGCTGTCTTGCCACAAAATCTGGCTTCTTCAGACTTATAAACTAAAAATAAAGAACAAAAATATTTGAAGAGTCAGCGGCGAAAAAGGGTAAAAGTCCATTTTTTGGACAAAACTAAGTTATTTAAAAGAAAATGAAGGTTTTGGTAACCCGGATTCGCGTACGAATAATGCTGAGGTTTCAGTTTTGTCGCTGATGGTTCACCTGTCATGGCGTCCCGGTATTCCTGTAGAACTGTTTACTTTTTTAGTCTTAGTAAATATTTACCAGAACAGTGATCTATTTACGAGATTAATAAACGCTAATTTTTGAAAGACCGACTGACGTAGGTATAAAAAAGCTGTTAAAAAACGAAAAAGCAGCAAAAAAAAAGAAAAATCAGTCACTAAAGAAAAAGGAAAATTACATAAAATAAGTAGTATGCAAAAACTGTTAAATAAAATTTATTTTATAAACTGTGGTTTTATTAAGGTATAGATGTTGTGTTTAAGGAAACATATTTTCCAGCCAAACTGTGGAATTTTTTAAATTCTTTTAGATCGTTTTATTATCCATCTGTATAAGTTTGAAATATAAAAAACGCTTGACCTCAAATTAACTATTTTGCGTTATTAACATTCATCGTTTTCCTCGCCGACTTCTCATTTGTTTGGCTTGGCTTATAAATAGTGTTTTTTTTTTCAGATTAGTAGTTCTTTAATAAGGTTATTACAATAAGAGTCATATTAAAGAAAGTATATTAGAAAACTATCATAGATTATAAATACTTAAAAAAAAATTAAAGTTATACTCTAAGATCTGATTTAGGGAAGACCTTCACCCATCTGCCAACCGGATAAAAATTATTTTTTATCAAATATAGTATGTAAACAAATGTATTAGGAATGGGTTGCCTAACAAAATTATGATCAATGCTATAATTAATTAAAAAAAATAAAAATAAAAACTTCCTTTTTAATGTCAATTCTATTTTTTTCTACATTACAGTACTAATATACAAATTTTTGAAATCTAAAATTAAAGAAATTATTTATAAAATTAAAGAATTTTTTTTAGAGATGTACTGTCATATAAAATAAAAAAAATAAGAATTGTCAATAGACAGAAAGTATCAAAAATTTTTCAAAAAATGTTTTTTTAATTAACTCTGGCCATCCCAGATTCGTAAAATTTGTATTACTATAGATTTGTATAAATAAAACTTATATAAAACCGGTTGAGCAGTTTTACTAATTTGTTTATAATTTCAGCTGCTTCCAAAATCTGGTCCGTACATTTTCTAAAGTTTACAAAAATATAAATGAGAGATGGTGGAAAAGTAGTCATGTTGGGCAACTATTAATAAGAAAATAAGTTTCAGTATTTTGAAAATGCTAAGTTTCAGTTTTATCGTATAGTCTATTGGCGTCTACAGAATTGTTTTTATTTTTTAGTAAATACGAGATCTTTATAATAATAAATTATGTAATTTAAAGAGTGACTTACCTGTTCCCTACCATCACCATGCTGTTGCGTCAAACCACTAACCCTAAGAACTTCCGCCGTTTTAAGAAAGGAAGAAAGAGATCGTTGATGGACGTTAACTTCGCCATGGTAGATAAACTCCACAAGTGCGTGGAGGTCTGTCCAAGCTACGTCTTGGAGGACTATCACAGGGTGCTTACAAGGGGTAGACTGCAAAGAAAAAAAAAAATTAGGTACGTTACAAAAATTTACATTCAGCCTAAAAACTAAGAGGGTCATGACAAATTTGACACAGTAATCTGTCATTAAGTTATAAAGTAAGATACTTATGTGAAAAACGACCCAACTGTAGTATCATCCTAACGTGTGAAAATTATTGATATAAAAATAATGTTTACAAAACAAAAAATACTAGATTGCTCGGTAGTTTTGTTGTTCGAAATGATATGAATGGCGCTATTGGGTTCGTTGTTTTATTTTTCTAAAAATAGTAGTATTTCTTTATAAACTCATATGAAGGTTCATGTAGATGTAAAAACTTATTAAGTGTTGAGATGCTATAGCATTTTTTTTCAATGAAAAAAATTTAATATCGTGCAGTGATGATATTTTTATTTTTGGTAAGAGTAGCACCAAAACAAATTTTTAAACGATTGTTAAAAGTGTATAAGGACTTTTTACTTTTAATAAGTACAGTAGAAAGATGGGTTGGTGAATTAAAATGTGGTTGTACAAGTCTTAAAAAAGATCGTAAAGGACGTCCAAAAAGTACATCCACACCAGAAATTGAGCCAAAAGTACGGGATATAGTTTTGGAAGATCGTCTATTAATTGAGAGAGCAAGTAAGGGTCCATAACATTTTTTTATTATGATTGTAATCTTTTGGACCAGCTGGGTGTAAAAATTCGTAGAAAAGATCTTACAAAAACCATTTTTCTTTAAGAAAACGCACCCTTTAATAAAGCTTAAAAACCACCGCAGAAATCGTGAATTAAAGTATGAACAGTTGCATTATCCACCATATTTGCCGAGATTTAGTTCCGTCTGACTTCTAGCTGTTCTTACATCTTAAAAAATGCATGCATGGAAAACGATTGTCATCATCTTACTTCACAGATGAAATCCATGAAGTAGATAACTAATGGCCGGTTGCACCAAAAGTATCTTAAGTAGATCTTTATTAAGAAGCTTTTAAAATTAAGGGTAACTTAAATTGTTTTCGCTTTCTCCATTAAATTTGTATTGCAACTTAACTAAGAGTACTTAAAAAGGCGGCAACGTTGCATCGTTTTTCTATTTTATTGTTGGCCTTTACAATGCGAATAATCAGAATTATTTGATATTAGATCTTTCCTTTTCTAGCTTGTGTGTGATTAAGTGATAGCAGTAATCTGACTTGAATCTTTGTAAATAAACTTTTTTTTTCATTTTATTTATAGACATTACAATACAAAATCGGTCGTTAGTTAGTGATTTTTTGTTGTAAAATTTAAAACAATATGGAAAAGAAAGATCAAGGGCGCCTTTCTCTACGGCCTAAGAAAGGGAACAATTATTGTCAATATGAGATAATATCACATAATTGAAAAAAAACTTTTATTATTTAATGGGAACAAATTTAAATATTCCTAATTTACAAGTAAATACTTAAAATTTAAAGGCTAATTCAAACTTGTCATGTTTAAACTGAAGCTCATCTTCAATTTGCTTAAGTAAGCTGAACACTGTTGGCTTCGTTAATTTGAACCTTTTGAAAAATGTAAGATTATCCATCTCGTCAAGACGGTTCCTTTTAAAAATAACAAAGCAATGTCCAAAAGAATAAGAAAAGGTAAATAAACCTGGAAAATGTCATAAGTATTAAAATTCACTGTTTCTTCATTCTTCTTGGAAATCTATTTAACATCGCATTTATAATATCACAATCCAAACCACTATTGTTTAAAAATTCCGTTTTTACATAATTTTTACCAAATTAATTATTTAAAACTACCAACGAAAAATAAATAAACAAAATATTTGTCAAATGTCAACTTCAAATAACTTAAGGGATCATTAAGTACAGAAAATAGTGAACTTAAAGTTAAGGGACCATTACGGACCAATTGAAGACCTTGGTGCAAAAACCGGCCAAGTCCACATCTCGCCAAAATTGCGTTTTTCCACTGGGTTTATAATTTAAAGCATCCTTAATCCATTGGTGCAAAAATTAGACAAGTCCGACGTATATTAATGGTTTAAAATGCTCAAACGACTTGGCTGACCATACCTTCTGGGACAAAAACCAGTTATTTCCACATTTTTGATTTCCACAAATTTTGATTTTAGGACTTGGCCGGTTTTTGCACCAAGGTCTTCAATTTTAGCTGGTGCAAGAAACATTTAAAACTTAAGGGGCAGTTAATGCTTAAGAACAACTTAAGTGGCGCAAAAAGTGTTGGTGCAACCGGCCATAAAACAAATTTATTAAAGTTCGGGTGGATTATAATAAATATATATTGCATTTCAACGAACGTCACAATCCTTTAAATAACCTGGTATGTCTCATCATATATTTAAAATTATGTATATTAGGTATTTTAGTTACCTATTGTTATTAGGTTTACGTATTAACAGTAAAAAATAATTATAAAAAAATGAATTTTTATTAGTAGTTTATTTTGATTATGATTTCTTATTTAAATCTTGTTTTATGTAGATATTGTTTAAAGGTAATATCATAAAGCTAATAAAATAGTAATATATTACAATACAAAAATAGAGTGGAAATAGTAGGTAGCCAATAAAATTTGTTGCAATAGATTTTTTATTAGTATAAGTTTTAATTTGCAATTGTACTGTTATCACATGGTTTTACTATTATTATTAAATTAAATTAAGTGACAAATTAATTATTAAAATGAAAGCTACAGCAGTGGCGTGTCGACCAGCCCCAGAGAAACCGCGGTACTGGGGAACCTTGCTACCCGCAATTCATCTTACATAGAACCCCAAAAATAAATTCTTTGGGTTCCTTATTATAAATATAAAAAAATTGTCATCATTATTTCTTTTAATAATTGCCTCATTTAAGCCTAATTAAATTAAAATTATTAAGTTCAGTAGCGTCTCAGGGGACACCTATTCTAAAATAATTGTAGGAAAAAATGTGTGCCACTGACTTTTTTGCAATTTTTATTTTTTTTTAAGATTAAGCAAACAAAAATACGATTTTTTTTCCTATCTTTCCTCGATCTCTCTGGACCCGACATTATAACAACGGTGCAGAGACTTGCAATTAATTGGTTTTAATTTTTAAACAAAAAAGTTGTATTTTTAGTTGGTTAATCTTACAAAAATATAAAAATTCGTAAAAAAGTCAATGGCGTATATTTTTTCGCAATTATTTTCGATAAGGTGTGCCCTGAGACGCCACTGCATTTAATAAATAGGCCCTTATTACCAGAAATAACACTGTCCAATGTCAAAAAAAATCGGCTACAGGATATTTAAGATAATAGCAAAAAGCTTTTTTTTTTAAGTTTAACAATTTTTTTCTTCTTCTTCCCTGGTAGCCGTCTAGATTTACTACCAGAGGCAACGCAGCCTCTTGGGCTTTTTGTGCCTAATCCCCCATTATCTTTTATATCAATCCTTCCATAAGTCTTGTTTCTTCTACGAGACTGTATAACCTCGAGACTAGTTGGTTGATATATTTCTGTGGGCTTATTTTCGGTTGCCCAAATAAGGCCCATCTTTTATGATTTAACGCTTTACATTCACACAGGATATGGTAGGCTGTCTCTTTTCCCTCGTCGCACATTCTGCAACTTGGTTCCTCATTGTATGAGCCTATTTTGTGCAGGTGTCCTCTCAGGTTATCATGCCCTGTTAGCAGCCCTACTGTTTGAGTAGTTCTTCCTTCGTTCTTTTGGATGAGCCCCTTATGAACCTTTTTTCATATCTTATTCTACTAAGGCTTCTCCAGTATTCCTCGTGTTTGTTTTGAATCCATTCCCTAATCTGTATTTTAAAATATGTATTTCGGATTATAGAAACTTTTTAAATATTTTTTAATAAGAAATCACATCCTGAAAATTGGCCTTGCATTTTTCGAACATCCTGTATAATAAGGATTAAAAATTAAATCTAGTTTAGAATACAGTCAAAACATTTACCTTTTGAAAGACTGAAAAATGTGTTCTCGAACTTTTTTTAATATGGTACCTAGAAGGTGATACGCTGATACGAGTTACATAATGAATATAAAGAGTCAATCCTTAGTTTAAATAATATCTAGATTTTATATAAATTTTTGGTTCTTGTGATTTTTGCGACATTATGGTACTTTTTGTAAACATCAAAATATCGCAAAAATTGTCACATTACTCCTCGCTTTTGAGATACTGGATAAAATTAAGATTTTTCATTTTCGAATAAACTCATATATTAGTCTTTAGGGTAAACTTTCATTACATTATAATATAATGATGTATATTAAACTTTGCTTGAATCAACATTTGCAAATTATAAAGAATCAACAATTTTGTTCTTGTACATTTTAACCACGCACGTCGTTGACGTGGTTGAGCCCAGTAGGATCTTTTGGAACATGCGCTGGATTGCTGGTTATCGGCAACTCTTGTTGCTAGCTTATGGAATGGGATCCGAAGCTAAGACGAACACAAGGCTTAACTCAAGGTGTTAGCATACCGTGCTGATGAGTGAATGACATCCTGTGCCTTAAACAGGTGTCTCCAACGGTGCCTCTGAGATACAGGGCAACCTTTCAGAGTATCTAGCCTTACTGCGATAATGCGGGCTCTGCCGTGGTGGACTATTACTTCCCTAGCTCCAAATAGAGAGCGGACAGAAAGGGATCCCTGAATCCAAACAGAAGGCAAACAGAACCGCTTTAATAGGGAAAAGGGTTCCTGGCTTTAAACAGAAAGCGGATAGGACCGTTTTCATAGGGAAAGGCCGGAGATGCGGCCTCAAAAAGAACATCTGGTTCCTGTAACAAGACCTGGTAGCTACCCATGTCACTAGATTGGGAGAGGAGGGTATGACGGATCTAATCGTCTGCTCGTCATACTTTCCAGGAGACAGGGACACCAGAACACATATTGTGCTCGTTTCCGGTAGCGACACGACTAAGAGGAGACGTAAAAACTCTCTCCCAATCTGATATCGGATTCTTTTCGGGGAGGGGGCCCTGAGGCGGTCGCAGTGGAGTGCGTAAAAAGTCC
>JAHBCN010001104.1:102500-131852 GCA_019359885.1 Listronotus oregonensis
TTGTAGCTTTCCCAATACTTTAAAAATCCATGCTTGTAATTTTAATTTAACTTAAATGCTGAAAATTACTTTTTTTACCTTAAGTAATTCTCGAAAATAAGGACTACATGCCGACAATACAACTCGATGGGCCTTCAAACTTTTACCATCGCATGCTAGTGTGACATCAACAAAATCTTCATCGTCACGGAGATTTTCAAAGGCAGATGTAATACTGCTTTGATAATTGTTCCAGCGAAGACAAAAATGTTGAGTGTCGACCATGGTAAACTGTATTCAGCTGAAACAAAAGGAAAGTAATGTTAAAACGAAATATTATAGGTATAAACTGAGTTGTAGATATTACTATATGATACGTCTTGACTATTATTTTTTAATTTTAGGTTAAATTTAGGTCGTGCCGTCTTGGTCTCGTTATTACTATTATAGAACTAACAGTCATTTGTACCATCAGATAGCTTTAAAGAGCATAAAATTAAAATTTATAATTCGTTTTACCCTATGGTAAATCTTTCTTTTTCTTTGCAAAAATGTATTAAACTGGTTAAGTTGTCGATATTTATTTATTTATAATACTAATAATTTATTATAGCAATTTATTTTTTAAAAACAAAGTTTAGTTTTTTTATTTTAAACCACTTCTCACAAACCAAAATATTTAGTTAGTCGAGAAATGTGTTTCCTGTGAAAAATAGTCAAAAATAGAAATAGTTTTTTGCTTTTTTCGTTTTTTGTTCATAACAAATGCAATTTTTATTGGCAGAAAATATCCTTAAAACGCCTTTCTCAGTCGAGTGAGCTATAGCTCATATTTTTCGAAGCCTTCTAACTATTGTTCGCAGGAAACACACTTCTCGACTAGACTATCATACCCGATGTTTTTATACTTAATAACAAACCAGAAAGTATTTTTCTTCCTTATAACAATATACCACCCAGTATATTGATCTATTATAATTTTAAAATATTTAAACTAAAAAAAATACATACATTTTAACAAAAATGCAGAATGTCTTTTAGTAACTACTACTTTATTTTTCATGACCTATCCAACAAAAAATGCTAATGTAACGCCACTGGCCGTCAACTAATTGAGACTGCATCTCACACTCACACCTATAAAACTATTTACAAATAAATTTAGCCTTCAGACAACAAAATAAACGGCTGTTGTTTAAAAAACCGCAAGTGCAATGTCAAAAAACCCATTGCTAATATTTTACCAAATGACTTCATTATTATAACAATAATATTTGGGATTGTTTGTACATTGTCTAGCGTCTAGCATTTTAAAATTAATAGAGGTCTAATCCAGTAGATTAATAGGAGTCTCGAAACAACAAAAAAAAAAAAAAAATTTTATATATATAAATATATATATATATATATATATATATATATATATATATATATATATATATATATATATATATATATATATATATACATTATATATATATATATATATATATATATATATATTATATATATATATATATATATATATATATATATATATATATATATATATATATTATTTTTTATAATAATATATTTTGTTGTCCATACTGTAATCGTTTATAATATAAAATATGCATTATATAATTATGAATTATTTTATATACAATAATAATACTAATAAATAAACAATCGCCGAAAAAAATAGTTTTATCTTTTCCGATTTGGAAACATAAATGAAATTTTGTAAGCTCAATAATAAAAAAATATTTTGACGGAAAAATTATGACTTACAATATATACAGTGTATGCTTCTGGTACCTTTATTGTGCCTTTTTAGTTTATTTATATTATCCAACATTTGTTTGAAACTTAAGTGTGTGTAATGGTGGTAAATAAGTGAACAAAATCAGATCACTTCAAATTTTTATGAGTTTATTTATTTATTTTTTTAAAGGTTGTACTCTAATGTGTGGCAGGTAAAAAGTTATACTGTAATTTATTGTTTAAGCATCACGTTTGCTACAAGATTAGTTTTAGGACGAAAAGCTTTATTTATTTCTTCAATTATGAGACAGTCCACAGGTACTAACATATCCAAGGGTGTCTTTGAGGCAGTTTCTTAACACGAGCCTAACTATTTGGAGGTTTGGGAAAACCTCTGCCGGCAGCAGGTTCAACTGTCCAGACACTCTAGGGATGAAGGAATTATTTTGGTTAATTCCTTGAAGCAGGAGCCGTAAAATTTGTAAAAAAGAGCATCAGATCTCCCATAGGTCATTGGTAGGCAAGAGAAAGAGTATACAGATTTGTAGTGTCCGACCGAAAGTTCTGTTTCGGTTTCGGCCGAGTTTCGGCCAAAAATCAAGTTTCGGCGAAAAAAAACTTTTTCCGAAACCTAAAGCGTGCACAACAACCGGAAGTTGTTGTGCACGCTCGCCTAACTTCGTTTCTCGCGGCAAGTGAGCCGTTCTGATAGCTCTGTAGCAACACAACTTAGTCAGTGCGTTATCGCCCGACGCAAACATTCTTTAGAGGTTATGTTTTGATGATTACAACAAAATTAATATACTGTGTTTTCATTTCATGTCCTAATTAATGCAGAATAATGGGTAAAATGCACCAAATTTCAGTAATTTAAGAAATTTTATATTTGACCACGTGAGTTTCGGTTTCGGCCGAAACTGAAGCCACGGCCGAATATTCGGTTTCGGTTTCGGCCGGAAAACCAGTTTCGGTCGGACACTACAGATTTGTTGTTCTGTAGGACTTGGCCGCACATAAGTAAGGGATGCGTGTTAGCAAACCTTTACGCGACAGCTAACATGATTGCGAGTTTTAACTGCATTAAAATGGACATGATTGTTGGCGCCCCAAATTACTTTCTATTAAAGGTCTTTACGAAATTTTTGCTTTGCCCAAACTTAACGATTTCTTTATCCAGTGCATTTCTTAAAATTTATGGTACACTTTGTGGCTGTTGACAAAAATTATCTAACTAAATAAAAAGATAAAATTCTACTCTAGAACCTTAATACATTCATACCGTATACATTGGTGGGTAAATTACCTATTATAAACTATCGTTCCCAAGAAATCAAGATTTTGGGTCACCATAAATGGTAAATGATTCGATGAAATTTCTGGGGAATTTTCTATTACAAAATAAATATTCGGTGTTAAATTAACATAGGTAAAAAATAACAAAAGCCTGGTAAAAACATTTTTAAACTAGTCAAATTAACGTAAATATTTAGTTTTCATTCCTTTAACAAAACATGTTTTTTGTTAAAAGTTAGATCAGAACTATTAAGAAAAAAAACATGTTTATCTTACTACAATAAAATAACTATTCTACTATTTTTAGAAAATAGTTTATACCAGGGTAATAGGAGAAATTCGTTACCTTACGATCAGTAAGAGTAGTATTGTACCTAATCGCGAAAAATCCCATCATGAGAAATATGTTTACCAATTTTATCGTCCCAATTTTACATGCAAATGTTCATTCAAAAGAGTTATTAAATAGGGTGACATTTTCTAAACAAATTCGACTTCTACTTTAAAATTTAATACCTCTTTAATTACTCACATACAGGGTGATTTCTTTAAAAAAATAATATACAGTGTGTTGCCTAAGTAATCTTACATATTTAAGAGTGTGAATCCTTAAGTGTTGTTATGGAAAAAGTTCTCATTAACATATGTTGAAAAATGTTTCCTTTTCAAAATACAGGTTGTTTTATTTTTTTGTGGTTTGTTGTAATTATGACGAAATCGAAATGTTTTTATTTTTTCTAACTTTAAAAGTTTACAGTGTTTATTCGATTTTACATGGTAATAATTATTGTTTATTTGAATTGTAACATGTTACTTATTATTCTTGAAACAGTTTATATCTACATTATAAGATAAATTTGTTTTTTTATACATTTTTAATAACGAACCTTTTTCCTCCTAAACTAAGATGCAACTAAAAAAATTCTAAGAGAGATCTTATGTTAGGTACTGAATTGAAATAACAAATAAAATTTATAAATTTAAAAAATATTAGTAGCGAGCTTATATTTTAAAAAATAATATTAACTAGTGCCTACGCGCATTTTTATTTACACTAAAACACGTTTAGTATTTATGAAAATAAAGACATTTTAATTTTTCTACAAATGTTAATATATATTTTTTTTCATAAAGAGACTTAAGAAATCACCCTCTTAAATATTTTGGATTGCTTAGAAAACCTCCTGCATATTTTAAGTGCATGTCTGTCAACAAGCATTAGAACTGAACAACAACTGAACCCGATACGAGGTGGGTAAAAACTTTTAGTTTTTCTATTCATTATTTAAACAAAATTATGTTTACTTTATTTTACGACTAATGCTAGAACTAAATTTTTCCTTAATAAATGTGTTCTGTTTTACCTATAAGAATTTTTATTGAGTTAATTTTCTTACTAAAACTTCTCTTCATTACTTTTTCTCCAGTTTTGGTCTATCAAATTAAAAGTTTAACATGCCTGTTGTAGACGCCAAACAACGTTTTGTTTCGCTAAAATTTATCGACTTTTGGAGATACATCTGAAATACCTCCCCACAAAATGACCCACTACCGGTCTATAGGAAGGAAATCATAACTTAGAAAATGTAAAAAACTTTTTTAGTTATTTATTATACTTTGACATCCATTAAAAAATATAATAATACAAAGGTATACATTTCATAATTTATCGAGAGAAATAAACGGCTTTACTCCTAAAATATTTTTTCCACATTTCTTCAACTCTCCCCCTAGATACGCTCCACATTTCTCTCTGCCTCCAGGCTCCGATCATTAAAAAAGTTCATTATAAAAAATTTGATTGGACAGACGCAATTCGGTGGAGGGGGGACGAGAAAAACCGGGAGACGCGAAAGAGAGGGGAAATAGAAGAACACGGAAAATAGAGCTCCGGCAAAAAAGTCCGGACGCACCGTTACGCATCCTAGAATGAAAGGAAAAGGAACAAGCGCGATATAGTGGCGGGTCCTTCTTTGATAAAGGGTATATTTAGGTCGTTTCAAATTAAGTTGTTAGAGGAAAGTTATACTAGGTATTTTTAAATGATAATCAAATTATGAGCAAGATATTTTATTTATACGTAGATTTTTAATATGAGTTTCTTTATTTATCACCAACTTTATCTGAGCTGAGAATGGGAAAAAAGGCAAAAACTGAGTCACAGGCGAAGAGAAGAGATTAAATCTACGACTACCGAAGATATAAAATCTTTCTAGGTCGAAGTGGGGGTAGGGCTATGTTGAGCCGAACGAATACTACCCCATTTATTACAATACAATACAAATCTGTAAATACAAAATTTAGTACAAGTTTACCTAATACTACCCTTGCAAAACACCCAATATAGTGTGTCTACATAAAGTATCAATTCCATAATAACTGCAATGATACCAGAAAAGTAAAAAAAATATATTTTAGTTATAAATTTAGGTATTATGATCAAATGAACAAAAAGAAAAATGTAAATATTTTTTTGGTAAATATGGTCCTACTTCTTCTTAAAAGTTATATATGATCGTTACTATGAGAAATAATTCAAAACCTGCCAAAAATAACGCTTGTCAAATTTACCTGAATGAAATCTGTCAAAATTCACATCTAATAAAACAGATACTGCCTGTTCTATATGTCAAAAATAAGATTATATTAAAATAATTTTTTATTTTAAGAAATTTAAAAACAGTTTGATTCCGACTAAATCTCTTTTAAAATTTACGGATTTTTAAATGGTAAACTAGATAAAATTTACTTTAAACTTTAATTTCTTAAATATTTTTGATACCGTACGTTCCTGCCTTTCCACCTATGACAAAATGAAGTTAAAACTCAACCAATGATATATCATTTTTAAGTGCCTCGAAATAACTTATTTTTTGTACAGTTTCGCTCTAAAAAGTCAATTAAGTCACGCTCATAGGTATTAAAATCTTATAAAAGTAAAATATTCACTAAAAAAATTCGAACAAAGAACCAACTTTTTTTTAGCTAATATGTATTTACATATTTACATCAGATTTAATTTAATTTGACTCTTTATTATGAAGCCCTTTTTAGAAGTTTACGGATAAATTTAAAATTATATATATATATATATATATATATATATATATATATATATATATATATATATATATATATATATATATATATATATAAATTATTTTTATTTATTATTATTGGTCTTTTTTAGAATAGTACACATTTCTTAAATTAAGGTATTTTATGTTTGAAATCAATCAAATCAACTCACCCGAAATTAAGTGCAATAGTAAAAATACACCCCATAGACAAAATGAGCAGAAATTTATCGAAATCAAAATAAGAGATTATAAAAATAACAAAATTGACTAAACTTGATTAGGTTAAAATAATTTTACATTAACGCCTATAATAACAGTTAAAAGTATCATTAGTGAGTTAATCCTAGAATATAGTTTTTTAATGTATATTTATATAATTTTAGTTATCAATATTATTTTGAAATTAAATTGCTACTTCTTTTTATTATAAGCTAACTGGACTGATATATAGGTATCGCCCCAATTAATAGCTGTTTAACTCAATTTAATTATTGTGTTCTTTTATATTCTTAAACATTCTAATCTTAACATTTTGCAAATGTACGCTTATGACCTACACAATCCGTCATAATTAATATCAAATTTGTTTTTGCTTTAGGTCGTCGCATTGATCAGGCAGTGTATATAAATTTACCCAACACACACACTAACATACACACACAGTAAAATATATTAAAAAAAATAAAAATACATTGTTTAAAATCTAGAGACTATGTTAAGAAAATAAATCAATTGCAATTACGAATAAAACTTTTCCTATTCCATACTCATTAGTCATTAGGCATGCATATATTGGAAAAGCATACACTTCAAACGATTAATTTGTTCAATACTGAAATTCTATAAAAAATGCCACGAATTTGCTTAACAATAAAGTAAAATACCTTTTATTTTGTTTTTTTGCCACGTTGTCTACTAGTATTGTTTTTAAAACAATATATTTGTTATTCTAAATAAACTTAAAAAATATGTTGATGAGTAAATAAACGCTTTAAAAATAAACCGTTTTTAATTAATGAAATTTAAACATAATTATTTAAAAAATAATACTGTTTAAAAAAATAAATTATTTTTCATAGAATCGCCCATATTTCTTTCCGGTCAGGGCCAGTATTATTTGTTGTGAAATAGAGCAACCCCAACTCTGAGAGCCGCGACACACAGTATCTCAAAACAGCAGAAACCAGCCACAGATCGCAGGAACAACATCCTATGACAGGATTTATCGGTGCGAAGCATAAAGAAACCTCTTATTCGACCGTTTAGCACTACGCTTACCCACCTAACCACAAAGGATTTGTCCGACAATGTATAAACAACGTCTGGGTCCCGAAATGAACATTTTGCATTTAAGAGTGTTTATTTGGTTTGGAAAATTAATTTTTATCGTTTCCTGTCTATTTTGTTAAAAAGTTAAGTGTATGCAAATCTGGTCAGGTAGGAGGTTCATGTGAAATAGTTCAGTAGATAAAACAATTTTTTGCCGATACATTTTTGTACTTTAATTTTGTTTATAGTTAGTTTAATATTGAACATGGAACTATGGAATTTTAACTATTAACGTAAATTTAAAAAATATAGGAATTTTTAACATTTTTAACAGAAGTAAATAATTTTGATTATACACTACTAAGATCAGTAAGTAATGTGAAAAATTTAGCATGTCATACCAACCCAAATTTATATAAAAATAGACATGATAACTTAATTATAACAGATAAAATTTATTTTATTATATATAATTTGGTGAACAATCATAAAAGTTTATAGAAAAAGACGAGTTAAATAAAAATAATAATAATATACAACGACTGTCCATGATTAAAAAAATTATAAGATATTTTTTGAAAAAAGCCGGTAAACAAAACATAATGTTACAATTTGTTAAATTTACCTTATAAAAATCCAAATAGCTTGAAGTCATTTAAAGGGACACCATATTTTCCAAAATGTTTTCATTCTTTTAAATTTTTCGCCGAAATCACTTTTTCTTTTTCCTGTTTCAGTTTGTTTTGTTTCTCACGTGTTCACGCACCAACTAGTACAAGTCCAGAAACTTCAAATAGCGAAAGGCACTGTGTCAGAGAACCCGCCAAAAATTACGAAATTTAAATCCTGTAAAACCGTTAAGGATAAAAAATTTGAATTTATCTAAAAAAAATGTAGGTATGTTTATTTATTCAATCACTGGAATATTTTTGGTAAATTTATGTAAATCTAAGTTTTTAAATAGACTGATGATGTACGATAACGATTTCAAAACAAACTATTCGCAAAAATATAAAAATATCCATGAAGTTCGCGCGACCGTTGTTAGTCGGTGAATATTAAAATTTGGACCGCGCAAAAAATGACGAGGGCCACGCTTATTCTTTATTGGGACATCGCCATGAGACATCTGCTGTAATAAGCCGGCACTAAAAAATAGTGCGTGCAGCAGCAAAAGGGGGGAGGCCACCCCGCCTATTCGCGAATGAAAATGCGCAGAATATAACGAGTACAGACCCGCAATTAAAAATATCAAAATAAAAAATCGAACCGTGCTCTACTCTTCGCTACCACATGGCCCGCGCAAACGATTTTTTAAAAGTAAAAGCGATCCTGCCACATTTTTGCAGGAATAGGCTGGAAGTGAGCTTTAAGCTCCTATTTCCTGCAGTCGCACACTTTCTCTCGCACCCCCAGTTTTTATGGCAACCTGCTAGCTCTGCTAGTTTCTTCTTGATTATGAAAATATGAAAAGCTCAGAGGCGGGTAAGAAGCGCTTAGTTTTTCGGAAGGTAAATATTTGTTTATTATAGGTAAATTATTTTTTGTTAGAGTTTGTGCAAATAATACACAGCCTATTAATTATTAGCACACACAAAAAGTGTGTGTCTATTAACATTATTAGATAAATAGAAAATTCGTTTATTAAACAAGATAGACTAAAAATTAAATACAAAGATTGTATTGTGTTTAAATTTGCTAGAAATGTTAAATAAAAACAAATGAAAATAAGCTTTACAAGACCTCAAACTTATCTTGGATTGGGGCGCAAAAAATCATGTTCGCTGTCGCGAAGAAAGTCTGCCAATGCTCATCCCTTTCATATGAGCGGCCAAGATCTGCAGAACAAAGAGTCGTTTAATCTTGTGGGCGTTACTTTTGAGAATAACCTCAACTGGCACAAACACATTACATCCATAGCCTCGGCAGCTTCTAAAAAGCTTGGATTCCTCGTCCGAGCCAGGAAATATTTCTCTTCTTTCAATCTGTACACTCTGTATGTATCCCAAATCAGACCCCCTTTAGAATATTGTTGGGAATGACGTCCCCTACAACACTTAGCATTCTGGACTCCACCCAAAGAAGAGCCGTTCGTCGTATTAACGATCCCACGCTTACAGAAGGCTTCCTCTTCTTGCCCACCGTCGAGCTGTAGGGGATCTGTCGCTCTTCTATAGATATTTTCACAGCTTCTGCTCAGATGAATTTGCCAGTATGATTCCTTCTCTGGCAGCTTCCAACAGAGCAACATGTAGTGCAACTTTTATGCATCCTTTTACAGTTCAGTTAGAGAGGCCCCGAACTTCCCGCTTTCTTCGTTCCTTCATCCCTAGATTGTCAAGGCTATGGAACCTGCTGCTCGCAGAAGTTTTTCCTTCTCCTCCCAATCACCAAGTTTTTACGTCCCGTGTGAATGAACTTCCTCTCACCACACTTAAGACATCCACGGTACGTTAGTACTTAGGCATCAGCCTTCGTGGACTGTCCCGAATATTAAAAAGCTTAAAATTCTGACAAATTATGTGAGTCATATACGTATATGCACGTTAATAAATTTTTTTAGGGATTCAAATTAAAACAAAAATTATTTTAAAAGAGCACAAGCTTTTTGTGTTGACAAAATCATATTAAAAGAACTCAATGATCAATTTAAATTAAATTTAACAATTATTAAATATAGTTGGCACAAGACCTCAATATTTATAAACTTTGTGAGTTAACCACCTGTTTTAGCGCAATTTTGAAGTAGGTAAACAAGTAAAAATCGAATTTTATATAAACATTAGCTAGATGAAACTTTGATTTTAATAAATTTGATTTTTTATAAATATCAAAATTTTCCGGAGGAAGCACTGATTTCTGCCAAATTGGTTGGGTAAACATTTCACGAATTTTTTTAGAGTAACAAATACATTATTTAGTGTGCCTTCCTAAAGGTGTGGCTGCCGCGCGTGGCGGGTTTGTAATCGTTGCCGAGGCAAGTGGATATCAAAACGGGGTAATTGTCTCGAAAGTGGCCTCCTCTCCGATTTTGACCAAATTTGGTCTAGGGGTTTTGGGGCGCTGATTACGAATCTGAAAAAATATTTTTTCGTTAACGTTTTGTTTTCAGGGAATTCTTTATCAAAGTAAAATCAAACTAACCTTATTTACACTATTCCTCCTTCTTTTGCACAGAATTATCTCTTTCGATTTTTACACTAAATTGGCACACAATATTTCACAAACACCTTTTAAAAACCTGTTTTTATATTTATTTGACACCTTTTTTCCATTTAATTGCAAACCTCCACTTTCACAGGCCGCAACTAACCACAACTAACCATTTATTTACTAGGGATTTTATCAGCAAATATGGCTGCTGCTTGTGCTATGTGCTAATTTAGTGTAAAAATCAAGAATTGTGTACAAAAAGAAGAAGGAATATAGTGTAAATGGGGTTAGTTTGATTTTCAACTTTGATGATGAATATCTGAAACCGAAACGTCGCCGGAAAAATAAAAAGATTCGTTATCAGCGCCCCAAAAAACCCCCTTAGACCAAATTTGGTCAAAATCGGAGAGGAGGCAACTTTCGAGACAATTACCCAAAACGGTGCACGCGACATAGCAAACACTGGCGTGTCGAACCAGGTTTGAGACGCTTGGTGAGGCCTCCTCTGGCGGCATCCTCCTAAATGGATATTCACCTTAATAAAAACAAATTCAGTTAGGTGAAATACTTGATTGTTTTAAATTGCGGCGAAATTCTGGGCTCTCGTTTAAAAAGTTTCCATCTATCTTTAAAACGCGTGTTTGTTTAAACTACATTACACATTTTCGACTGATATATTTTTTAAGGATGTCATATTTTTGACAGATTAATACCGTTAATAAAACATGGTACCTGAAAAAATATGATAGCAATCAAAATGAACATAAATCTATTGAAATAACATCACTTTTAAAAATAACAGGAATATCAAAGATATTTTTATGGTTTAGGTTTAAAGTGAGTGGGTATAACACCCTTCCACCACTCACACCATATTTTTGACATTTCTCTTATTTTTGAAACGTATTGTACACTTATTACTAGGTCTGTTTAAGAGGCTTAAAGTCTAAGTACTCTTGTATCGTGGGTGACTTCAAGGAATTAAGAGGCAGTTTATTGACACGGAACTTAAAGATTTGGGAGCTTGTAGGGGACAAAAAGACCAGCCATAGTCTTAAAACTCTAGGGATGAAGGAATGCATGACAGTGGTACTTCGTATTGCTCTACTAGAAACTGCTGGAAGCGGAATTAAATTGGCTAATTCTTTGCAGCAGAAGTCATTCTCTAATCCTTGCTGGTGGGTAAAAGAAAGCTTTATTGTAAAACTATAAATGTGATTGGTCACCAAAGAAAGAAGATCGTTAATGTAAAAAACAGAGTCCAGGAACTCTAACATTAATTGGGTAACAAAGAATTTAAAATAATATGGTTATAGACACTTCGATAAATTTACAAATCTTTATTCCGAATTATTTTTCATATACGATTAACGACCCATAGTCGTCATACCTGTCTTAATTTTACAGCGGTAGAATAAATAAATTATCTGCGCCAAGGCTAAATAATTAAAATTATAGGAAAAGCTGGGAATCCCCTCTTGTAAAAGCACACAAACTTGCATGTATAATCAGAACTACGGTTTATGCTTTCAGAAATGAGTATTTATAATTACTGTCCTATCTGCGTACTGCATATAGGTATGAATTCGCCTCTTTTGAATTTCTTTATCTGGAGAGAAGAGCTGAAAAGTGGCACGTGTGCAACCCATCCCCAAGAAAGAATCTAAACCTTTCTCTCTTAACTATAGACCTGTGTCTATAAGGTAATAAAAAAATCATTAATTCCCAAATTTTAAAGTTTTTAGAACACCACAAAATTTTACCAGACAGTATGGATTCCGTCACAAAATAACTACAGCAGATCTTTTTTCCTTTGCCTCACACAACTTAAAAAAGTCCCATTAGTTTTTTGCTAAGTCCCAGATTAGTCCTGGAAACGAACCAGTTTGCCTCTGAATTTTTTCAAAATCTATCTCATGCCGAAGGGCGCTTTTACCTTGGGGGTAGTTGCCAAACCATCTCGGGGGTAGAATTTTTTTTATATTTTGACCACAGAAATCAATAGAAAAATGATTTCTTAGCAAAAAATGTTATTTTTTTGTATTTTTTTTTGAAATAACTCGATAAGTATGCATTTTGTCAAAAAACTGTTAATATTAAAATTGAAGCTTTTAAAAAACAAATAAAATAGTTTTTCTGTAATAATTGCTGTGGGACCAATACAAACCAAGGGTTGGTTTGTTTGTTAAGGGTTAGCTGTTATTTATAAAACACAAAATTTTAGTGTTTCAAAGGCAAATAACGCAAAAACTACGTATTTTTTGAAAAAAATAAATAATAACTTTTTTGAAGCATTTGCAAAGACGTTCCTTAAAAAAAAGTATATATCATAAAAATTGATGATAATGATTAAGATCAAAATAAGGTTAGACCAAAATTTGTTGAGTGCAAAAATCTTCGAAAACAACCCCCTAACTACCACCCTAAATAAAATGATTCGTAGCCCTTTTTCAATTCTCTTTATCTATGTATCATAAATACATTCTAAAATTTTAACCGATTTAAATTGAAAAAAATGGAGCTGCAAGTGAAAGTCAAATTTCAGTATTTTTATAAAAAAATTACCTTTTCTTCAAAATAACTCAAAAACTAAGGGAGATACGTAAAAATTGCTATTGTATCAAATTGTAGCTTTTTAACTTACAAACATTTTGCTTTTTTCTAAAAATTACTGTATGACGAAATTAAGTGAGATATAAACGTGCAAAACACTGTGATAATATATTAATTTTTTAGGGTAAATAATTTTTTTTTAAACATAATAGGGGTTAATTTGTAAATTTTAAAAGTTGCCACTCTGTTACTAACAAGATTTTACGGGTTTTGTTAGTTTTAACACGGTTAGCAACGATCACGTAGCTAAAAACTAAGTTAAATCAATTAGTTTAAAGAGGAATGTGAATGAAGTTTTGTTCTTCATTGCTATTAAACCTGGTTTTATATTTTCAACTCACATATGATTGTCCTGATGATGGGAAAAATTTTTCCGAAAGCTCTACTTTTTTCAATAAAGAGTTCTGTAATTACTTTAAAGTACCCTTCTAACTTGACTGCATTTCCCAGGCTACTCTGGTTTCCAAAAGATTTTTTTTTTAACTAGTCAGTCATATTACTTCCTTTTTATATAATTATATATACATATTTTAAAGAACTGCCATTTTTATGCACCTAAACTAACTGAATAATTTGTAAAAGCCTTACCTTTATTTTAGTAATGTTAACCATATTTTTCTTGATTTAAAATATTTTCTGGTAATTAAACCCTATTAAAAATAGATTCTTTTAACACTTCTCAAATTCTCTATACTTGACATACATATAAAAATCATATTTGGCATCATATAAGTTTATCTAATACATCTAATACCACTTATCCAGCTTTACCATTTAGTTTTTAGTACATAAATCCGGCTTTAAGATAAAACTATTTAACAAACCGTATCACTCATAAAACTAGAATTTAAGGTTGGTACTTTTTGCATTGTTAGCTTTAAATTCATTGTTACCGTATTATATTATTATTCATTGTTATTATTATCATATAATACAATAATATATTATCATATAATATAATTCGTAAATTTGGGTGCATACTTTTTCTGATATATTTTTCTTCAGATTTTGCTCCCTAAAAACGTCTATTTTCGTACGCTTATGACTTTTACGATCTTTTAAAATTAAGATCTTTTTCAAAGTAATTATTGTATCAGATTTGGTTTAGTTTGTTTGCCAGATCTTTTTATAACTTTTTATTCACTAAAATATGCGATCACCGTATACTTATACCCATAAAAAACACAATTTTTTAGAACCGAGAGTCGCCAAATTTGTTTAATCAAATTTTGTTAAATTAGGTATTTTTTTAATACTGTGGTTTTTTTTATTATGTGTGTTTTTTTTCAAAAAATTGAGTTCGTTTTTGCAATATACGGACTTTTTCTTGTTTCTAGTAATGCATTTTGGCAAAAAAACACTAACTTATTAAAGACATTTTAAACTACTGTTGAATCAACATCAAATTACCAAGCAATATGGAGAACCTAATATTGACATTAAAAGTATATGAGCTAATAATCCTAAGAGGTGCTGTTTGGACTCCTCGTAGTGGTACCGAATGGATGACATTACTAGGTAGAAAATATCACTACCGCGTTATTTAAAAGGTGCCGTGAAATGCAACATCTACATGTTTCGGTTTGGTACGTTTCACGTAATTCGATTTCTTGACCGCAATAAAATTTAAATTACAACCCTCAGTGGAAAACCCAATCATAAATAGGTTGCTTGACAAATATCTATTGTGTAGGCACCGCACCTTTTGAAGGGGTACAGGTCCTGATTACCAACTAATATTAATAGTTTAGGTAAGCTATTTTGGATGCTCAATAACACAGACGAAAATACCTTGACAAACTCCAAACGACTGATCAACTAAGACGAAAAGACTCTGCTTTTTAGTCAACACCTGCAATTTACCTATAACCTACATAATATACCAAAAAGTAGATACAATAATAAATAAAGAAAATTTTAAGTCCTGATCTACATGCGGGTACCCAAAGTATATTGAGTTTTACGACTAACAGTAGCAGGTAAAACGAGAAATCAACGAATTATTGTGGAACGTACCATACTTGGGCGTCGCCATCGAACTAAAGAAAAATTGATTAAATATCTAAATCTATTTACTCAACCTTGCACCTTAAAGATAATTGTATTTATTTGTTTCATATATTTCCAAAAAAGGCTGTAATTTTTTCGAACCAATACGAAAAGACAACATTTCTTTGATATCATATCCTTTAAACTATAAAGATTATCTTGTTTAGACACAAATGCTAACGGAGCCGTTAAAAAACTGCTGTGTTAAAACGAAAAAAACTAGTATCTAATGCAACAATGTATAAAATGTTTATTGACATAACCTTTTCGCGAAGAAAAAATGTTTTATTAATACTTAATGTAATGTTTAAATAAGATGTAATATTTTTAAGAAAAAATAGTTCAAAACTGTTCAGTGGCGTTTAGAAAATTGCCTCGCTTTGGGGTCAGAAGCAAAAAAATGCATTAATAATAAAAACTTGCTGTTAAAATTTAGTAATTTTAATGTAATGGAAAAATGCAACTAGGCAAAATAGGGATTTATTACTTTAAATATTTCAAATATAAAATAACTCTGATGTGCCATAGTAGAGGGAATATGAGAGTTCACCTGCCTGCGTCCTACTGTGGAGTTTCATATCCCAAGATCTTCTACGTCACTCACAATTAAAAAATAGGAAACTAGACGTCTAGACGTACGTACGAACTTTAAGGTTCTGCGCATGCGCAAAAATATGACAGCTGTCACTTGTCACTGTCAAATTTTACCTGTTAACTGTCATATGTCAAAAACCACGTGTTCTTGAAATCAGTTGTTGCACGTAGGTTACTTGTGTTAGGACCTAAAATCGTTGCGCGTATGCTCCCTTGATTCGAGCGGAGTCGTTCGAAAGTTATCGACTAAAATCGAAATTAAACCCTGATGATAGGAATTGGGGCGCGGTTTAATTTTTTAAGTAACATCATGCCCATCGAATGGTGAACACTTCATACCGCGATCTTAAGCCATAAGGGGGCTATAGCTGTTTAAAGTCGAGCCAAGAACTATCACTTAGCGATGAGAACGGCAACCTGAAGGTAAATCGACCATTGTGGCCTTAGTATTGGAGCTGAAAAAACGAACTCGGTAGAAACATCAAGGGGATAATTGGCGAAGTTTTGCTAATGATTACAAGTTAGTCCTTTTGAAATGTCCAAATTTAAATTATCATATGGACAAAATCCAGTACATTAGAATAATCAAATAAACCATTTTTTTTTGTTGGATTCTTTCGAGCTGAGTGAAAATCTTAAATTATCCATTTCGGCCTTTCCACCTGCAGCGAAGTCTTTATAATCCATAAAAGTTGGTTTCCAATTGGTACTGAAGAAATGTTCCGCAAGCTCCCAGCTTCTAAAACCGATATCCAATTCAATTCCTCTTCCAACAAGCTTTTAAAGTTTTCGCCGTTCAGCATCGGATGACTGTAATATGTCGTAGCTTCCAAATAATCTCATCAATATTAACTCCTACATTTTCTCAGTCAGCAGTGTTAATAACAGCATTAATGTCAAAACGGCTTTCCATTAACACCAGTTCGTGTTTAACATATATTAGTATCTTTTAAAAATCTTCAGCAAATCCTAGTAGTGTTTTAAGCCGTACACAAACAATAAAATTCCAGTGGTCGGGTCAACCATATCGCAAGTACAATCATCATCAATACTCCAACTAACATTTTTATATTAATTTAATTCATTACCATTGTAAGAAATATACCCTTTCATCGTTGCTGCTATTCCGGGATATCTAATCGGGTCAATAACTTTGCCACCAGTTTCAAGACGAATTTCTTCAAACTGTTTCGTTTTAAAACCTTTTTCCATAGTTTATATCCTAACCTTACTTTTTGACATTTCATATCATATTTTTCAAATTTGCGCCATAACAGCATTGGCGTTTTAGAACGTTAATTGGTTTTTGCCATTAAAGTTAGGTTATTTTTTTGCTCGTCATAGCTCCAGCTCTCTCGGACCTCTATTTCCTATGTTTTTTGTTTAATTAAGTAAAATAGCGTTATAATAAAATACAGTTTGTTTTACTCGAATTGTTTTTTTCCCTGTACTAATTGAAAAAAATCGTATGCAGATAGATACTACTTAATGAGACCCTTAATTAGAGGTATCACAAAAGGTATGATGTCATTTGAAAATTTAAAGTAGGTATATTAAGCATCTACAGAGTGACTCACTCCTTGACTAAAGTATAGTGATTCTAGTTTTTCCTACTTGTATCTAGGCGCATGGAAGTGTGCCAGGCAAGTTTCGGCCTACCTCACGATTTTGTTTATATTACGAAAGATGTATCGACCTATTTTCCCTCTATAATAACTTCGGTCTGCTTTCACATGAGGGTATGAAATTTGGTATGTAAATTCACATTAGTATTTCAACTACCTCTAAAAAAATCAAAAAAGTTGTGTCAAGTAATCTCTGTAATATTCTGACTGACTCGCTAACTGATCAAAATTATGGGGCACTTTTCGAAAGAGTAGAAACTTGAAATTTGGTATAAAAGTTGGTTTAAGAACACAAGTAAAGAAAAAACTCTAAAAACTGCATATTTTTACCCGGAAAGCTGTAAAACAGGGCTGTAATATCGTATTTTTAGGGGGTATTTTAAAACTTTGCAATCTGGTTGAACCTGACGTTCTGAGGTTATAATTGTTTTAGAATTTAAAATGCAGGCAGGATTTTAATCACCAAACAAAGAAAATTGCCACATTTACTTATTAGACTCCAAACTAGGCGCGATTTAAGAAACATTAAAATGATCATTTTCTTCTTCCTATTCAGTCTAATGGTTAGATCCCCCTCCTACAGTTTTATCTTCATAGCAAACAGGCATAAGATCCCCTCAATTTTGATCATTATGAAATCAGAGAAAAGAGAGGAGATCCCACCAAAACACTTACGTAAAATAAGGGCCAAGTTTCTATTCAAAAATCTGGACCTCTAAGTGTTTTCCAATTTGTTTTTTTTTGGCTTTTACTAACTGTCTGTATTGATAAAAAATACACTAACTTTAATAATAAAACAATACGGTAATACAGACAGATCAGTGAAAAACTTGCAAAGTCAAAAACGAGAGTTGAGCAAAATTGTGGACAGTACTTTTAGAGGGAGAGATTTTTGGATAGGAACTTGACTTCTCTTCTTCTTTTTCTTCTCTGAGAGCCGTCTTGATTTACTACCGGAGGCAGCGCAGTCTCTTCGGCTTTTTGTGCCTTATCTCCCATTATCTTTTATACCAATCCTCCCATTAGTCTTGTTCCTTCTACAAGTCTGTATAATCCCGAGACTGGTTGGTTGATATATTCCTTTGAGCTCATTTCCGGTTGCCCAAATAATGCCTGTCTTTTGTGATTCAATGCTTCACATTCGTACATGATATGGTAGGCTGTTTCTTCCCCCTTGTCGCACATTGTGCAACTTGGGTCCCCATTGTATGAGCCTATCTTGTGTAGGTGTCCTCTTAGGTTATCGTGCCCTGTTAGTAACCCTACTGTTATGCGAAGTCTTTTCCTACTTTGTCTGAGTAGTTCTTCCTTCGTTCTGTTGGATGGGCTCCTTATGAACCTTTTCCATGTCTAATTCTACTAAGGTTTCCCCAGTATTCCTCGTGTTTGTTTCGGATCCATTCCCTGATTTGCCCTCGTGCTGTGGTTTTGGTCACTCCAAGGGTAGGTTCTGGTCCGAAGTATGGTGTGGATGATCCCTGTCTCGCAAGCTTATCCGGTTTTCGTTGCCTTCTATTCCCCAATGTCCTGGTACCCACAAGGGAGTTACTCTGTTGCGTTCTCCCAGGACTTCCAGTTCTTTTTGGCATTCCCATGTCAGCTTGGACGTTACCTTGGGGTTTACTAGTGCCCCCAGTGACGCTTGGCTGTCTGTTATTATGTAGATCCGCTTGTTTTTACAAGCCCTCCTGTTATTTTTTTGCACAGTGCAGTAAAGCATGTATTTCCGTTTAAAATACAGAACTGTGTGTTCCTAGTGGAATGGAGAATTGTGAATTCCTTATTTCACTGTACACGCCCGCTCCAGTTCCCTGCTCGGTTTTGGAACCATCCGTATACCAGATAATGTCTCCAACCGTGCCGGGGAGATCGGGTTGCTGCCACTCACTTCGATCTGTAATTTTTACCTCGAAGTTTTTGTTGCAGCCAACGTGACTTTTTATGTTGTTGTGTCCCAAACTAGCGTAGACACCCGTTGGTTTCTGTGGTAGTCGGAAGTAGCTCATTCTTGCCTCTCCCATCACTATGAGGTTAACTTGACCCTTATTTTACATAAGTGTTTTCGGTGGGATAACATTTAAGCCAAATCACAAATTTCAACTTTTATTTTTTCATATTATTGAAAATAATTCAAACCCAGCGTAATATATTTTTGTTAAAGATTTCCCTATATTAAACAAAAAAAAATCATAGTGGACGTCCTTGTATACTTTCTTTAACATTTATTGATCTGTTTAGGACAATGCAAATAGCCGCTAATACAGAGACATCTTAGTATTTTTTTCTTCTAAAAAAGACCAAGGAAAAAATGTACTTATTTGTGTACGTAAGGATCTTCAAACTTATTTTATGTCTTTAATTTTGAAAATAATTCACTATCAGCCGAACTTTCTAAAAGATTTGCAAAAAATACTAAAATGTGTCTCAAAATATAATTGCTAAAGCTGATTTACAACTAAAGCAATGTTTTTTTTTATATGTGTTTACTCGCCAAATCCATAGAATTAATAAAAAACTAGTGGTAGTTTCAAAATGTAAAAAAAAACATTGGTCAGGTTAATCAAGACAGCAGTATGGTTCTAGTTAATGTATTAAATCAAAATTCTTTAGGTAAAAATGAAACGACACTGAAATATATGAAACTAGATTAAATACATATTATTATATTATCAATTTAGAAAAGTTTTGTTTTAGTGTGTAAATAAGCTCCAAGGCAATCCTTAAGGTAATTTAATTTTTATTTCATGAATTTGTACAGGTTATCAAAAATGGCACTAATTGTGTTTCCTTAAACATTTTTTAACGAATGCAAATTATTTAATTAAAATCTGACGGCTGTTTCGGTAAAAATTATTGTCAACATACCAACGCCTACACATTAAAAAATGTTTAATGTTTTGGACTGACAAAAAAAAATCTTATTGAATCGAATGCGGATATTTATTTTTAAAATTTTTATTTTAAAGCAGATTTCAACCCAAAGGAAGAAAAAGTTAAGTGTTTAAGGAGGTCCAATGATTTCGTATTTTATAATTATAATTATTTTTACTATTTTTTAACATCTTTTTTTTATTTTTTAAAACTCTTTTAAGTCATCAATTAACCGTGTATTATGTTATTATTAAAATAAAATACATAATTTCTGTAAGAAAAAATAGGTACAATCGCTTTTTTATTTCCGAAGATCATTGGGACAAGCAAAAACAATATATAAAATTCTGATAGCTACATCTTGTTGAGCACAACAAGAAAAAATAAAAAGTTTAAATCATTTGATCATAATAATTAAAAGCTAGCCTAACAAATATTTTTCAGAAGTACAAATGTTTGGCAACATCTCCATAAGATTAAAATAAAAAACATAATGTTTTTTGACACTTTCTTATCAAACATCTACTAATGAAACTTATAAAAAATTTAATCGACTCTGGATTTCTCATAGTCTACTAGATCCCTGCTGTCTATAGTTTTATATAAGTGAACAGTAAATTTAAAAATATTTAAATTCTTGATTATTCACGTACGAGGATGGTTTGAAAAGTCCGTGCAAAGTCCGAGAGATGCCACCACCGGCGCGTATCGAGGTCATGTTTAGTTAGTAGCATCTGTTGAATGAACACACACCAAGTGTCAGCCATATTGGTCTATTTCTTTGTGTTTGGCATTCGTGTGAATCAAGGAAGTCGAGTGATTTTCAAGAAATGGACGAAAAATAATTTCGTGTGGTGATTAAACATTGCTTTATGAAAGGTAAAACGCCTCAGGAGACTAAAGAGAAGATTGATAAACATTATGGTGACTCTGCACCTTCGATTAGAACAGTTTACAAGTGGTTTTAAAGTTTTTGGACTGGTCATATGAGCACAAGTAACGCTGAACGTTCTGGACGGCCTGTGAAGGTACCGACTCCAAAAATCATTGATCAAATCCATGATATGGTGATGGATGACAGAAGAGTTAAGGTACGTGAGGTTGCTAGTGCTGTGGGAATCTCGACTGAACGGGTACTCCAAAAATCATTGATCAAATCCATGATATGGTGATGGATGACAGAAGAGTTAAGGTCCGTGAGATTGCTAGTGCTGTGGGCATCTCGACTGATGGGGTACATATTATTTTACATGAACATTTGGACGTGAGAAAGCTATCTGCAAGATGGGTGCCACGATTGCTCACGCTTGACCAAAACGAATCGTGTGAAGTGTTGAAAGGATGGTTTGCAGCTGTTCCAAAAGAATCCGGAAGACTTTATGCATCGTTTCGTTACTGTGAATGAAACATGGATTCATTACTATAGTCTCGAGACCAAACAACAATCTAAGCAATGGGTTACCAAGGGGGAATCTGCATCAAAAAAGGCGAAGACCGTTCCTTCGGCCGGAAAGGTTATGGCGACTGTCTTTTGGGATTCGCAGGGGATAATCCTCATCGACTATCTGGAAAAGGGTAAAACTATTACAGGTGCATATTATTCATCATTACTGGACCGTTTGAAAACCAAGCTGCAAGAAAACGTCGACGATTGGCCCACAAGAAAGTCCTTTTCCATCACGACAACGCACCAGCACACACCTCAGCAGTTGTGGTCGCAAAATTAATGAAAATAGGATTCCAACTCGTTTCACATTCCCCCTATTCTCCAGACTTGGCTCCCTTGGACTACTATTTGTTCCCCAATTTGAAGAAATGGCTGGCGGGACAAAGATTCTATTCAAACAAGAAAGGGATTGCAGACATTGATCAATATTTTGCAGATTTGGACAAATCCTATTATTTGGAAGGGATCAACAAACTGAAACATCGTTGGACGAAGTGTATAAGCCTAAAAGGAGACTATGTAGAAAAATAAAAAAGGTTTACCCTCCCAAGTAAGTAGTTTTTATTTTTGCACGGACTTTTCAAAGCTACCTCGTATCTAGGGCGACCTAAGATAATATATAAGAAGGTATTCCAACCCTGCAATGCATGATGGGAATTGTATCAAGCGGTCGCGCCTCCACGAGTGTGTCTGGCACACTAACTGGCCTCTAAATTATTTGTATCCTTCTTTTTATTATTGCGGGAGTAAGGATGAAAATACTTTAGAGGCCAGTTAGTACGCCAGACACACTCGTGGCGGCCGAACCACTTGATACAATTCCCATCATACATTGCAGGATTGGAATACCTTATATGTTATCTTAGGGCGACCTAGGACAATTGCGGTCATAATCATCAGATAGGTAAAATTAATAGCCTAATTGCGGTCCAAAAATAAGTTAGCCTGTAATAAAATTTCCACGTAATAAATGATTACCTGGTTCGACCCAAATAGGATGGAATCAATGCGGCCCGTAATAAATACTATTGAAAATTATTTAAATTTTGTTAATAACTTCGTTGTAGGGATAATTTAGACAAAAAGAAAAAAATTAAACAATTTGCTTTTAGATTTCAGTAAACTGAAAACTGACAAAACAAATCACTCCAATACATTTTAAACTATAAAAATTTCTTATAGGAAAACTTTTAAACTGTACAAACACCTTTAGATAGGGATGCAGCTAAAAACAAAATTATAATAATAATATTAATATTAATAATAATTAAAATTCTAATGGCTTGAAATATTATGACTAATTTTTTTATCTTTTTCATGGTTTTATAACTAAGCGTGTTTAATATCCCCTAAAGTGGTGTATCTAGTTGAATTAACCCATCTGACATATTCTAAGGTACTGTATAAAATTGTGTACATTAATACATACACTTTCCTGATCCTTTGCCGCAAATCCTTCTAGTTCATCTTAAAACTACCTTTTACATTCTTATTCTCCCATATACTTTGTGGTATATTGCTAATTATTTTCAGTACCTACTTAAAAATTGCAGTAAACTGTAAACTAACCATAAAAGTAAGTAAAATAATTTTTCAGGATTCTTTAGTCAGTTAGTTAAAAACTTGGGGTAAAAACTTGTACTAACGAGTTTAGAAACTTCTATGTCTTTTTTAAGGAGCCTCTTATTGTACCTAAGAAGTCCTCTTTACGTTACCTCATTTTAAAGTACGCAAAAAAACATTTTTAAATTTCAGAGTACTTTTTAAGTTTTCAAAAACTTTAAATTTAATTTTGACAAAATACAGGGTTTCAAGTTGTAAACATTCAATGTAAATAGCTTAAAAAACAAAATATTTGATAAATTGTAATCTGGCAGAAATGTTAGGTAAATAGGAGGAACTAGAATCACTATACTATCAAATTAAAGGTCTCATTGATTAGTATCCATCTTTACAAGCTTTTTTTTTCATTTAGTACAGAGAGTAATAAAAATATTACTCAAACAAACAGTATTTTATTAAAACGCTATTTTATTCAATTAGGGGTAAAAACTTGCTGTTAACGAGTTTAGGAACTTTTATGTCTTTTCTAAGGAGCCCTAGCAAAAAATGTTAACCTCAAACTTTATTGTCCTTTTTTTAAGTCCTTTTTTCCGTTACCTCGTTTTAAAGTTCGAAAAAAACATTTTTAAATTTCAAAGTCATTCTTAAGTTTTCAAATAATTTTAAATTTAATTTTAACAATATACGGGGTCTCAAGTTGTAAACTTTTAATGCAAATAGCCTGAAAAAAAAAAGATGAAAAACTGTAATCTGTCAGAAATGTTAGGTAAGTAGGAGGAAGTAGAATCACTATACTATCAAGGGGTGAGTCACACCCTAGGGGCCCACATTTTAAGTTTAAAATTTCAAATGGTCATGTCATTTGTTATACCTTAAATTAAAGGTATCATTTAGTAGTATCCATCTTTACAAGGTTTCTTTTAATTAGCACAGGGAGCAATAACAATATAATTCAAACAAACCGTATTTTATTAAACTATTTTATTCGATTGGTTAAACAAATGCATTTCGTTTTGGGGTTATCAGTCCTTGTGAATCGATCCCGCTTTTCCAAATTTTAAAATATCTTAAAAAAATATTTTTCTTTATTACACACCCTGTATATTTATATGATAATAAAAATATTAAGATCGAAGAAAACTTGGTCACTTTCTTTCGTTGTTTATGTAAACAGCAACGCACTATATTATTACAAAATGCAGAAGAGTGTTTTAAAATGTTAGAGTGGCCTTTTAAAATAAATTATACTAAAAAAAATTAACTATTTTATTTTTTGATATATTTCCATTAAAAGATTTTAAATTTATACTTTATATATGTCACGAAAAAATTACTGCTGCTTGTGGAAGCACTACTTAAACATATTTTTAATATCTAAATAATGAGAATCTGTATTATGGATATTTTTATGCATAATTATTCCATGATTTTCAGATATCTATCTATTATATATATATATATATATATATATATATATATATATATATATATATATATATATATATATATATATATATATATATGTATATATTAATATATTATATAAATATCATTTTTTTTTTAAATCATTTATTTGATATAGTATTTTGTTTTTAATTATTATTTAATGTTATTAATATTAAGGAAACTTTCTTTTTTCGATTATATTGGGCTTTTTCAAAAAAAATTTTTTTTTGGTTATCAACTCCGAAAACATCTTGGTAATCGGACTATTTAAATCGTATTGAACAAAAATATAATAATATATAATAACAATTTAAATAGTCCGATACAAGATGTTTCGTCAGAGGATGATACCAAATAAATGTTTTTTGAAAAGCCAATATAATGGGCCCGTTAATGTTCTATAATAAAATAACAAAAACCTATACCCAAACAAATCTTATTATTATATATATATATATATATATATATATATATATATATATATATATATATATATATATATATATATATATATATATATATATATATATATATATATATATATATATATATATATATATATATATATATATATATATATATATATATATATATATATATATATATATATATATATATATATATATATATATATATATATATATATATATATATATATATATATATATATATATCTAGATAAAAAATTTGATACCGAAATAAAATAATAATAACTAAAAAGAACTGTTAGCCTTAACCTAATTGAAACGATTTATTACCAATTATACAGTGATCGCCAAAAAGTTGGACATATGTGGAAACATTTTTTATTCTTAAAACTATTTAAAAACTTTTCTTGGCGATCGCCTCTGCTTATTCAGTAACCTAAAAATCGATATTGCTCCGGTTGGTGAAATAATTATAAAAATTAATTTAAAACATAAAAAAGTAAGGTTAGTTGACACGATATATAAAAAATTTTAAAAAAAAGCTGTTTGGAATTTAATTCCAAGTCGATGTGCAAACTTTAAAATAAAAATTCCGGAAAAATAAAAAAGGCATCTTATTGAAAACTTTTTTAACTTTTCGCTTTATAATTACTTTGCTTACATAAAAGGACCAATCGATTTGATAATTTATAATTTTTGTGCGTTCTTTCACATTTAAAACGAAAAAAATACAAAATAAGATTCGGCAGGTACCTACTTTAGGTGTGTAAGCCTGTTTTTCCAAGAGTTATATTGAAATTTAAAAATTTAAACGAGGTAGATTATTTTCGAAAAGAATAAATACATTTATTGGTTGCATTTTCTTTAAAGCCTCTTTGTGTTGCAAATACAATTTCAAGTTCAACTTCAACTTAGGAAAAGTACTGTAAGAAACTGCTAATGTTTAATAATATTTAATGAAAAAAGTCATTCCTGACATTGCTTGTATTTTGTTGTAGGATCAAAACAGGTTTACACATTTAGAGTACGTGCGAAATATTAATTTTTTAATTTTCTCGTTTTAAATAGGAAAGAACATACGACAATCATTTATCGAATCGGTGGTAAACTTTATAGTTAGCCAACTCGTTTTAAAGCAAAAAGTTGAAAGTTGTAATTCAATAGAAAAATATTTTCCAAAAAATTCTGTTTTCAAAATTTTATTTCAAAGATTGACATGGGCTTAAAATAACTTTTTTAAATATCATTCCAACTAACCTCAATTTTTGATATTCTATATCAATTTTGAGGGTACTAAATAAGCCGAGGCGATTGTTAAAAAGTTCTTTAATAGTTTCAGGACTAAACATTTTTTTCCATATGTGTTCAACTTTTTGACGGCCACTGTATATTATCCCACAAATTATACAAATAACCCTTTTTAAAATTTAATGTTATTAGGAGATTCTTTAAACCAATTTTTATACTAATTTTTGATCAACCAATATGATTTTTTTAAACTTACCAAATAATATTGACTACAAGTCAATGTTATGACTAAATTTAGTTTAATTTTTTTATTGTTTTATATTAATACCTGTTTATTTATTATTTTTTAACCTTTAAACAATTTTTAAATTTTTTTTGTAATCCAACGGCTCCAGAAAAAATGCAAAAAAATCTTAAGGTTTGGTAGCTACCCTTCAGCCAGACCTTGACTTTTATGTTTAGGGGTTCTTCAAGAACAATTATACTAATTTTCAAAGTGCTTCAAGGACTAACCACAACTAACCTACTCAAACTTGTTGACCAGCTCTCCTACTATTATATTTTTGTAAATTTATTAAAAAATACATCTCTAAATTATACATAATAATATATGAATTGAATTTTTCTAAAAAATAATTTTTTTTTATCATATTATTTTTTTGCTACTTGAAAACTATCCAAGACTGTAAATGCAAAAATAGATTTTTTTAAATTGCATTTGGTATTTGGCAATGGGAAGGTCAGGATTTTTAAAATAAAACTAATAGTCAGTAATAAAATTTAAAAATATCCTGTCTTGCCCAATATTTCAAAAGCTAAAATAAAAAATGCATCATAGAGATAGACTTATTTCTTTACTGTTGATCTATTTAAAACTGAAATGAATGTAGAACCCAACGATAAATTTATTATTATAAGGTATTTGGTATTGTAGCTTCCCAATCTTTTCTAAAATTTTATTAAAATATATTTTTTGGTTATAACCTTTTTTTTTTTTTAACAGTAAATTTATTACCAATTATAAAAATTTTCAAAAAAATTTTTCAAATAATATTTAAAATATATATATATATATATATATATATATATATATATATATATATATATATATATATATATATATATATATATATAAAATATATAAAATTGGGTTAAAAAAAAAATTTGTACCATTTTTTTTTTCCCCCTTTTCAAATTTTGTAATTTTTTAAAAAATTCTTTTTAAATTTAAAAAGAAAAAACCCGCGTTTCTTCTATTTTTTGTTGCATTTAGTTTTGAAATGAAATTATCATGTTGGGGGACATGGTCCAAAAAAAAAATGGGTAATTTTTTTGGTCGTTAAAATAAATAAAATTTCCCCCAGAGTTTAGCTTTTTTTTAAAATTGGGACCCCTTTTTAAACGCAAATTTTAAAAAAATTTTAAAAGAAGGGAATGGATTGAGGATTTTAAATTTTATTTGGGAAACACTTATTTTTTTTATTTTGCAAAAAACGCTGATTTAGAAACCAAAAGGGGGAAATTAAAACAAAGGGCCTAGGTGTGTTTTTTTTAAAAAGGCCCCTTTTTTTTGGCTCGTCCGAAGCGATCCTGTTGGCGGAATTTTGGGGACCCAGGGCCGTGCTTAGTTGCCCTTTTTAAAAAGATATTGTGGTAAAATTCCAATGTTGGTATAGTTTGCCGGCTTAAGATTAAAATTATTGATGTAATTTTTTTAATTTTTTTGGGAAAATTCCGCACATATTTCGTTTTACCTTAGTTTTGCCTTTTAAAAAAAAATTATTTAAAAAGAAAAAATTTTTTTTGTTTGTTTTAAAACTGTTTTATGACAATGAAATTATTCCATCGTTACTATAGAAACGTATCGTATAGATAAATTAATGTTTAAGTAAAATTTTTTTTTTTAGTAGATAATTTAAAAAAGAAAAAAATAAGCTAAAATAAAAAAAAAAATGCAGTAAATTTTTGGGCCCCGAAATTACAAAAAAAAGTTTCAAGCCAAAAATTTTTTAAACTAAAAAATTTTAAAAAGGCCGTTCTGTTAAGTTGCGGGAATTATGAATACCATAATAAATTTAAAACACTTTTTTTGATCTTTTATATTTAAACACCAAAACCCAATTTGCATAAGTTTAGAGGCCTTAAAAAACATAAACGATTAAGGTAGAAATCGTTTCGAGATATTGAACAAACTTCAACTTTTGGGCCTTTTTAAAAAAAAACAAAAATGGTCCCTTTTGGGTTTAAAAGTTCCCAATTTGGGTTTTTAAAAAATACGTTTTTGGATTTTTTTGGGGGACAAAAAAAAAAAAATCTACCGGGGAAAGAGTTTCCAATATGAAAAATCGGGAAAACCGTCAGTCCTATTCCCCATACTTTTTTTAAAAAAATTGATACCAAAAAAATTTTTGTTTAAAGGATCAAGCCAAGGTCCTTTAAATTAAATGGCAAAAAATCCAAAAATTTGATATGGCCTTTTGGAACAACCCATATTATAACGAAAAAAAAAACTAAAGGGTAATTTTTTTTTTGCAGCATTATTGATCACCCAAATTATGATAATAATCATTTTTTTTCTAAAAAAAATGAAAAATTTTTTTCAAAAAAAAAATTTTTTTTAAAAAATTAAGAGTTTGAAAATTTTTAAAAAAAAAATGATCTTTTTGTTGAGCAGTTTATACATAATTTTTTCTCTTTCAACTAATAACAAGAAAGATAAAAATCCATACCCAAAAACCCATAAAACCCATCAAAAACTCATTTTTTTGTTAGGTATTTGCTTATTTGGTCCTGGTCCCAGGGTGTAGATTCCAATTATAATATATTATTTATTTATAAATAAAAAAAAGAGGCCCTTGCAATATTTTTTTTGGGAAAATAACCCTTTTTCCTGAAAACACTTACGCAAAAAACCAGAATTACAAGCATCTAATATGAAATATAAAACT
>JAHBCN010001105.1:0-132014 GCA_019359885.1 Listronotus oregonensis
TATTTAAAGAATAATAAATCTGTTTACTTTTATATAACTAAAGTAAAATTATTCAATTTAATTAACATAAAAAATTTATCAAGTTACTTTATAGGTGTTTTAAAAAATATTTAACATAACAGTCGGCTCTTATAATTTCCAGAACCTAGTTCGTAAACCATTTACAATAATTCCCAAAGAGTTAATGTCCATATGGCTGATCTATCCATTTCCCTTATTACTTCTTACAGAGAGCGAAAGCCCTCTGTGTGCAACATATAATTAAAAAAAGAAAAACATTAAACAATATTTTTTTTAATGTTGTTGTGAGGCACCAAAAATGCTTTCCAGTTTATTACCTCAACAAGATACTTAGCCAATAGTAGTTGTAATATTGTTTTTAAATTTAAAGGATGGCTTCTTTCTCAACACTTATCATTTGTAAGTTCGTTCAATAGAAGACTCACTTTTACAACCTGTCACTCTTTTTTAGGCATTTTCATAGCGTTTAAGCTAAAAAATTAGTTAACATAATCCAATAGTGCAACACGAAATGCAACTTCTATGCCCCCTTTACAGTCGATCTGGAGAAGTCTTAAATTTCCTTTGTCTATTATTTTACTTCTAGAGGATCTAAACGTTTGAACCTGACCTTCTCCAGAAATTAACTTTCAAATTTTCAAGTCTTGGATTAATAAATTGCCTAGACTAGCCGACGATAAAAAGCATCACAGCTGGAAAGATTTTTTCTACTTTGAATTTAAACAGAACGAGTTTAATAACGAATTTTTCCTAATTTTGACATAAAAAGTGACATTTTTCAAAACTGACTGGCGTATTGAAACGTTTTATTTTTGGTAAAATTTTACTTTACGGACACCACGCCGTTTTTCATGAATTTTTGTATACGGTTTTTTTTTTGGGCGCTGATCACGAATATAAAATCATTTTCTTTCCAGCACTCCAAGTGGACTAACCTCAAAATGGACATTTTTCCAAAATTCCTCCTTCTTGAAACTGATTACCATCAAAATGAAACATACACAGATGGGGCACATATATTAAACGAATACACTAAAATTTACAAAAGTTTATTGCTTATTTTTAGTAAAAAACATCTCAAATAAATCCAGTTTTTTGTATATTTACAACTTATGTATGAATCAGGCAGTTATTCATCAATCAATATCTTCTTGCAACGTACAGAAAAGTGAATTTATTAGAAATAATTTTTACTTAAAATAGACAATAAGTTATTGTAAATTTTAGTGCATTTGTTATATATATGTCTAATCAGTGTATATTCCCATTTGTTGGTAATCAGTATCAAGAAGGGTGAATTTTGGAGGCTCATAACTCAAAAACCAGAGGTTGCCGGAGAAAACTAATTTTAGATTCGTGATCAGCGCCCAAAAAACCCCGTGTGCAAAATTTTATAAAAATCGGCGTGGTGTCCGTAAAGTAAAATTTTACCGAAAATATGAACAAATATATAATAAAATACGCAATTTAATCAAAAAATCGTAACCAACAATATCAAGAGACTTAACAAATGTTTTAATTATAAATGAATGACCAGCTTTTCCCACATCACAAGGGACATCCAAAATAGATTCCGACATTTTTTGGCTTGAAAAGTCTATAAACTTTCTGGCACTTACTATCTCACTGAAGACGACGCAATTAAACAACGCTTAGCAACCGAACTAAATACACGGTTCGAAAAACAATTATATTTTTTTCATTTTTTAATAAAAAGTGATTTATTTAAAATACGAAATAATCTTGTATGGAACACGTTAGGAAAAGTTCATTTTGTGTAACTCGTGCTACATTGTGGGCTCTCGCTAAATCGCGCTCGTTACTCAAAATGAAACTTTTTCCAACTGGTTGCATAAATAACTATTTTAAATGAAATTTTTCCACTGAAAAACCATAACAAAAAGATGAAAATTAATAAATGTTTACTAAAAATAATTATGCTAACACTACGTCTCAAAAATATTTAAATTCTTGCCACGCAGTCAGATTCGGATGCATCCACGGTCACAACAAAGTCGCTACTTTTATAGAATGTCAGTTAAAACCGAATAAGTCTCATTAAGCGTATGTATGCTCTTAACCTTTTTTTTGTATCGGTTTCCTTCCGACTTTGGACTTTGTTGCTTTTTGTTGGATAAAGTTTTCAGTCTATACATTCTTTGTTACAATTACTACTGGATTAATAATTTTCCAAGCTGATAAAGAATAACTGTTTTGGTCCTACTATAAATGGAAAATTAAAGTAAAATACTTCAGTTATACAGTGTGTCCCAAATTGGTGGGGAATGTATGGGGATCTTGGAAACCACGATAGATAGAAAATCGGTTAAATGGAGAAAGTTTTGGACAATTATGTTAGTAAGCTAATCCCGTTTATTACATGAGTTTATCTATTCAGGTTTATGAGAAATTTTGAAAAAATCTAAGACATGCATTTTCGAAAATCGGCCAAATTTTTTTTATAAGTAAAAATTTTTCAAACCTGTAAAAACTTCTTCAGAGCATCTTTTTTGTAGAATATGACCGAGTAGTCAATTTTTATTTTCTACGTTTCGGGTTTTTAGAATCATCATCAACTTTATTTTTTCATATGGACGCCATTTTGGATTTTTACGCAGCCAAATAGTGCTTTTTATTCTGATTTCAACAATGTATAACATGTTATAATTTAAGAGTTTATAACCTCATTTATTTCAAAAAACAAATATTTTCTCAGTTGGCCTTGATTCCGGCGAACGTCATTTTTTTTGTAAACAATAAAATATTAGTAATTGGCAAAATAGATAAGCTGAACAGACATTTTACAGAAATGGGTTTCGCAAACATAGCTATAACGTTAATACTGTGTTACAAAAAACTACACGTAACAAGTTAATTGAAACAAGTGAAAACAAAAACAATGAAAAGTGGCTAAACTAATATTCCTACTAAAATGAAGATGTAAAATAACGACTTAAAATTTAAAATGTTGTCCATTTCTCTCAACATATTAACGATATTTATTTAAATAGGCCTAACTTCCCTATGAATGGTTGACTTAGGTATGAGGAATTCTCTATCAACATCCCTGGCTGAAGATGTTGGATTTTCTTTAAAATGTTGATTAACTGCAGCATCTCGTTGTCGATTTTCTTCAACGTACTTCTTAGGTCGTGGTTTTTTAAAACTTCCGAATTTAAGCAAATTTGTAAACAGTTTTCGAAAGTATGTTAGTTTAGGATGCTGCCTTTCAGAAACATTGCCAAAATACGTTTGCGCAGCTATATTAACATTTCTTCTGCTGCCAATGAGGCTAGATTACATTCGCCGGAATCAAGGCCAACTGAGAAAATATTTGTTTTATGAAATTGATGAGGTTATAAACTACTAAACTATAACATGTTATACATTGTTGAAATCAGAATAAAAAGCACTATTTGGCTGCGAAAAAATCCAATATGGCGCCCATATGAAAAAGTAAAGTTGATGATGATTTTAAAAACCCGAAACGTAGAAAATAAAAATTGACTACTTGGTCATATTCTACGAAAAAAGAAGTTTTTACAGATTTGAAAAATTTTTACTTATAAGAAAAATATGGCCGATTTTCGAAAATGCATGTTTCAGATTTTTTCAAAATTTCTCATAAACCTGAATAGATAAACTCATGTAGTAAACGAGATTAGCTTACTAACATAATTATCCAAAACTTTCCCCATTCAACCGATTTTCTATCCATCTTGGTTTCCAAGATCCCCATACATTCCCCACCAATTTGGGACACACTGTATATGAAAACCAGTGTTTCAGGAATAAACAAACGGTTTCTAAAAAAAGTTTTTAAGGGTTCTAACAAAAAAACATTGAAATTTAATATTTGACTTCTGGCAGGCAAAAAGATGTGGGGTAAAGACTAAAGAATAAAATAGCAATAAGCATCTTCTTAAAAATTTGTTTCAGCGTTACCGTCGTAAGTACATAGCAGATGCCAAAGATATTTTTAGTAAATACTGATTGACATGGCGACAAGACCTGACCTGTGTATCCATAATACACAAATTATTATTAAATCAGTTAAAAGTTAAATTAAAGCTCATTACTTAAGGACTCAATTTTTTATTAGAAATTTTAAAAAATCCTATAAAATGTTACTGCCTCATAATAATACCTGCAAAATATCATGTTCGTTATATTATACCTGTACAAGAAATGACACCCGTCAAATTTATGATAAACATTTGATCTTGATTTTAATATATCCTATGCAGCTCTACTTATTGTTGAAATTAAAAGGTTTTAAAAAGTGAAACTAACTTAAAAACATGTACTTAAGGTCCATAACTTTCACAATTTGATAAAAGCTAGACCCATTGGATTAATAATTGCACCATCTTTACTTTAATTGGAATAATCATATCCTCTAAATCTTTTATTTACCTTTTATACAAAATCTTGTTAAATTAAGTAGCCTTTTTTAGGTTTTTTTGTATCTATAAATATTTTTTTAATTGCAATCAATATTTTTTCCAAAATTATTACGCCTTATTGCATAATAATGGAATATGGGCAAAGAACAAAAAAGGAAATTGTTTAGTTTTTTTTTTAGTATTGTTTTTTTTGTTTAAATATACACATTCTTTAAACAGTGCTGTTTTTGTCGGTGGATATTTTTAGACATATGATTCACCGTTCTTTGTTAGTATAAGATAAATGGCTAATGAAAAAGCCTTAAGAGGACACAATATTGTCTGAAAAAAATGCGGGATGAAAAACACGGAACGGAAAAATCCAATAAAGGAAAGCTAGAAAAACAAGACGAGAACTGTTTTTTTATTATAAAAAGTTGGTTGTTATTAGATACTTCGGTTTAAGATACACGTTTTACCCTACTTCACACAAGTTAAATAAAGTTATGCATGGCACGATGAAATACTAATTGCTAGTACTACATTTAATAAAAAGAATATGGGTGTGCGAATAGTTATCGAATGAAATCAAATAGAATATTCAAGCTATTCGAATAGTTTGAACTATTCGAATAGTTTAAACTATTTAAATAGTTCGAACGATTTAAATAGTTCGAACTATTCGGTTGATTCAAACTATTCGAGTGATCAAAACTATTAAAATAATTCGAGCTATTTGAATAATTCGAACTATTCGAATAGTTCGAACAATTTAAATTTAGTATTTGTTTAAATAATTGATTGTATAAGCTAAGTATAAGGGCTGTTGTAGCTATTTAAATATAATAATGTGATTAAAATGCTTAAACTTTTGATTTAATATTACATCCCACCACAGTAACCACCACAACAATTTTCCAATATTGTGGAGTCAATATTAGTGAGTTGCATTCAAAGACACTAGTAATTTCAAATTATCACAAACCTTTCTAAATTGCCGCCAAAATCAATTTCTATTTCTGAATAGTCAAAAAGAAACTTTTCAATTCGGGTATTCCAATTATTCAAAAGATTGGGATCATTAAAATAGTTCGATATATTCGAATAGTTTAAACTATTCGAATAGTTCGAACTATTCGAATTATTTAAACTATTCAAAAAATTCGAATAGTTTGAATTATTCGAATATTAAATTTGAAATTCGTATCGAATAATTCTTATTCGATTCACCTCGAATAATTCGAAAATTCGATTATTCGCACACCCTTAATAAATATTTAATAAATTTTTCAATAATCCCTTATAATATAAACAGTTTGGATGATAATGAATGGTTAACTAAGTGACGTCATTCTACATCCAATATGGCGGACCGCCCAAGATGACTAAATAGGTCATTTTTATGCACTTCCATGATATAGGTATCAAATAAAAGGTTTTGCTAAAAAGATTACAAAATATATGACGTCACTTTAAATCCAATATGGCGGATTACCCAAGATGGCGTGCTAGTCATTTTTTTTCTCTCCCTTGATATTGGTATCAAACGAAAGCATTTGCTAAAAAGAACACTATAAAATGACGTCATGCTTAAGCCAATTTGGCGAATCCCCAAGATGACGGACTAGTTGTTTTTTATGCAGATCCATGATATAAGTGTCAAACAAAAGGGTTTCTTGAAAAGAATATAAAAAATAAAATGATGGCACCCCAAATCTAATATGGCAGAGCGCCCAAGATGGCGGAGTAGTAATTTTTTATGCACTTCCTTGATATGGTTATCAAATAAAAGGGTTTGCTAAGAAGAATACAAAAAACAAAATTACGTCAACCTATATCCAATATGACTGATTCCATTTATAAATTAAAAAATTAAGAACATTTTCAAGAACGAGCAATTAGTTGCATATACTAAAAATAAGAAAATAATCTTTAAAATAAATTTAATCCATCAATTTACTACATTACACAATTTATATGATATAAAAGCATTTTGTAAGATTTAGCTCTGTAGATAAACAAGAATACAATATATTACTTGATCGTGAAATAAGTTACTCTAAGAAAAAAAATAAAGACCGAACTATGAAGAGTTTCAGCTTAGAATAGGTGAAAGGGCAAAAAAAATGTAGGGACGGATACCTTCCCAGTATGCAAATACGTAGCAGTATTTCTACGTACAAAATCATTCTAGGGTTATCTACGACTAGTTTTAAAGCGCATATAGTTATACATAACTGCTTAACTTTAAAAAAATTTTTCGTGTAGTTTGCAAGATATTAAATAACATAATTTTACTTAGAATTTAAACCCTATGTTATTTACATTAATAATGTTTCTTCAATACATGCTAAAAATTTTGAATAAGAGGTTTCGACTCTCAAGAATTGATCCTTCCTGTCCAAATTTCAATTTTTTTTTGTTTTTTTTATCTTAATGACATCTCACGAAGGATTATTATATATGTATATTATATCCTACGGATTATATATACATTTATATAAACCTAAGTACCAAAGTACCGTGAGTGCCGGGTTTTCCGGTGTTTAACCCATTTCTTCCCAGTTGTTCCGTCAACGTTGTCCAAGCACTGAAACATGCATATTTAAAATTTACACACGTTAAATGCCATTGCAAACAAAAAAAAAGTCCGTAAACCATCGTAGCAGGATGACAGCTCTCAAGTTTGACAGCTGTCATCTTTTCAGTTTGTTTTATTTGGGTTACTCGCCTTTCTACTTTTTGGAAAATGGGACCCACTTGGTCCGGGCCCGGGGTATACGGGCTGACCCTGTCCAGCCCTATTGACCCCTATGAACTTGCAGATCGCCTGCAACAAAAAAGAGGAAAACCCCCCTAAAAACCCAAAAAAATCACAAATATTAGTCTACGTTTCGGTGGCAAGTCGGCCACCGTTGTCAAAACAGAAATTAAAAAAAAATTAACTAAATTTTAAGAAATTTTTGGTCCAAAACCTTAGGAAATTCAGATAGCTTTTTTACTTTTAATGACGTTTTGTCATAAGTCACACTAGGTTATTGGACTGGTGTATGTATAGTATTTAAAAAAGACCAGAAAGGTGGGTGGTATTGTGTGTTAATTGATCTTACTTGAGCATCAAGCATAGGTAACCATGTATTATTTGAATTAACAGATATTGATGCTACACATCTGTCTTTATTTAATAAAATAAATGCACTTTTCTTTATTTTACGATTTTTTTGAACAAGTTTCTTTGCTAAAATGCTAGAAGCATTCCAGTTTATTATGTCGTTATTATCAAATGCGTGTTGACAGATTTTTGATTCGTGGAATTCTGTGTTTCTAATATATGTTCTATGTTCTTTTTTGCGTTTGGCTAATGGTCTGGAAGTTTCAACTATATAAAATTTATTACATTCACAAGGGATCTTATAAATGACATTTTTTGTGTTTTTGTTTATATTGTATGGTTTTGTTTTTGTTACTTGGGCTCTAATGGTGTTTGTATTTTAAAGATAGTGCGAATATAAAATTTATTACCTATTCGCTCAATTTTATTTGATAAGCCAGGAATATATGGTAAAATATATATTTGTAATAGGTCTATTTTGATTTTGTCTTAATTTGATTGTTCAAATTTTAGAAAGCATTTGTTTATAAAATCAAGAGGATAATTATTTTAAACTAAAATATCTTTTAGAAATTCTTTTTCATTTTCTTTGTTTTGATCAGAACAAATTATTTTAATTCTATCAAAAAGACTTTTTACAACTCCTTTTTTACCATTATTGGGTGATTAGAGTTAAGATTTAAGTATCTGTTTGTATGTGTAGGTTTTCTGTAAATTTTGGTTTCGAAATTATTTACACTTTTTTATTAGAACATCAAGAAAAGGAAGTTGTGAGTTTTGTTCTTTTTCTAAAGTGAAATGAATAGTGGGTTCTTGTGTATTGTGTGTTAAGAATTGATTTAGAGAATTTTCGTCATGTTGATAAGTAGAAAAAATGTCATCTATATATCTCCACCAAACTATATTGTTTTAATTTCTGTCTTGACAACGGTGGCCGACTTGCCACCGAAACGTAGACTAATATTTGTGATTTTTTTGGTTTTTTTGGGGGGTTTTCTTCTTTTTTGTTGCAGGCGATTTGCAAGTTCATAGGGGTCAATAGGGCTGGACAGGGTCAGCCCGTATACCTCGGGACCCGGACTAAGAGGGTCCCATTTTGCAAAAAGTACATTCAGCGAGTAACCCAAATAAAACAAACTGAAACATAAATCCGATACAAGACTATAGAATATATTTAGCTGAGATCTAGTTACGATCGCTTAGGATGTCAATATTAAAAAAATTTATAGGATCTAATTTATGCGCCTTGACATGTAATGTTATCGGGAGTGACTTTTAAATATATAGGGTGTGTTCATAAGAAGTTTAATTTCCTTTTTTTTATATATTTAAATTTGAATATGCAGGATCAATTCGGAATGGTCAAAAATCCCTTACCACAAATTTGAAGCATGTATTAAAGAAACATTTTCAATGTGAAGAAAATATGGTTAATTTTTTAGGTTAAATTTCGTTATTGATATCTTGCAAATGACACAGATTAACTTGATATACGCTTTTAAAATACTCTCAAAAAAACTTAGGTTCCAATTTAAAAAAATTAACCATAAGGTCCTATTTCAAATAAGGCACTGGGTTAAGCATTTTTTTCAAAAAAACTTGTTTTTCATTTATTAAACCTATTACTGGCACTTTATGAATATTCCGCATTCTATACTTAAAATTTAAGAGGTTTAATAATTCTATAAGAGAAAAATTAAAAATTTAATTGTCTTATTAATTTAAAAAAAAGTCGCTTTTAAATTGAAAGCTTAACTTTTACAACCACCCACAAAGAATTTAAAGTAAAATTTATTTAGAATGATTTTGGCTTAAGATATAACACCAGAGGTTTAATCAAAGAATTTAAATAATCAGCGGGACATTTTTTGTCTTTGTTTTAAAAACAAGTTTCAAATATTATTGGTTTAAGGTTTTATCTTAATTAAAAATACGAAATTTAAATGCTTAATTGGTAAAAACAGAGATGGACTAGGAAATAACTATTTTTTAAAATTTGCAGTAATTGATAAACCCTATTAAGCTTTTACAAAAGCTTTATATGAAATGATAATTTTATTTGCAATAAAAAGTATATTCAAAACCTACAAAAATATAAACTTTTGGATTTTTAACAAAATGTTAGATAGAAAAGTTGCTTAGAACCAAAAGTGTGGTTAAATACCAAATCATAACCTCCTATCTAAATTTTCACTTTTTTTGTGGAAAATTTTGTACCTATTACCTCCGAATGATACTTTTTTTAATATTCTAATGCAATATTTTTTTAAAGTCACTAAAACTAAATCACTTGGAAAAAATTTTTTTAGATTAACCAGTATTTGTAAAATTTATCTGTAGGTATTTATATTTTTCTACCAAACCACCAACTTCAGGTTTGTTGCAGGCAAATATTTTATTAATATTAATGTCCATATAAAAAGTCCTACTTAACGTACTTTTTTATTCTTAAGAAAGTGTAGAACGGTTGTTCAGTAAACCACATTTTCCTAAGAATCTAAAACAAAAATTTTATTTGCTAAATGGGACTTTTTTATATGGATATTATTATTTTTAAAATAAGTGTACGTTACTCTTAAGCAATTTCATTTTTTTTACTTAGCTTGCATATCCTTTGAATTTTAATGAAACTAACTACCGTTTATACACATAAATTTTACTAGATGAAAAGCCTGTCTCCGCCAGGCGAGAGACAATATTAAGTAGCCTCTGTCTCCGTAAGACGCCTTCCGTACGGCTAACGGTAAAAAAACACTTTTTTCCTTTTATTTTTCTCCCGGGGCGAAATTTAAAAAAACGCGTTTTACGCGAAAACCGCTCGTCCAATCAATAAAAGATAAAGTATACCTTTTTTCCATAGAAAACTCAGGGGAATCTACCAGTAAGGTCAAAATGTTAAATATGGCAACACTTTGATGGTTTCGGGGCATGTTTATAGCAGTTATTGCAAGACAGTTATTAGCTAGAATTAATTAAAAAAAAATCCAGATCGTACAAGTCCTTATTAATAGAAAAATGATTTTCAATTGTTACCTTTAAGAGCTAATAGCTCGGTAAAGAAGGGGCCAAGAGCAAAAAGTTATATGAAGTTGTTACCTTATTTTGATCCAATCTACATGATCCCAAACTTTGGACCATACCTTTTGGGACACCCCGTATATATAGATAGTTTTGTGACGGATCCTTGCTCTAACATGTTTTTTTTGGAATTACTCACCAGAAAAGATTTTATTTAATGAAACCGTTTCGGTCCTGGTCCCGGGGTATAGCGACTGAGTGTGCTCAGCCCTTTTGATCTCTATATACTTGCAGATCACCTGACACCCTAAAAACTCAAAAACATTCAAACACTTATCCATGTTTCAGTGGCAAGTTTGATAACAGTGGCAGATTTGCCACCTAAACATAAACAAGTGTATAAAATTTTTTAGGTTTTTGTTTTTTTTTCTATGTTCTTTATCAGGGAAAATATTCAGAGAGATCATGAGAGATCAATAGGGCTAAGCTCACTCAGTTGCTATATCCCGGGACTAGGACTGAAGCGGTCACATTGTATAAAATTTTCCTGGCGTCACTTTTTAGAATGATCTTGAATGGCGTTATCACATTATATTCCTAGCCACAAAAATTAACCATAATCTTGATTTCTCCTTCAAGCCAAAAAGTACTTCTCTTGTTTCAACCAGTATACCTTGTGTATATTCCAAAGCAAGCCCAACTTAAAATACTGAAAGATTATAATAAATCTTTTTTTTACATATTTAAAAAACGAATTTAAAATGTCTCTATCATTGGCTTTCAGATACAAGACATCGAAACACAAATAATTATTAATATTTTTTTTTAAAATAAATAAATAAATAAATATTATATTTATATATATATATATATATATATATATATATATATATAAATATAGAAAAAATGTAAAATCTTGACCGATAATTGAATAAACAACTGGAAGGTTATTAGGGACGTCTTTAGGCTTTATTAAAAGTTAAAAACTTTTTTGCAGTCCGAGCTTTCGGAAAATTTATTTCCTTTTTCAAAAAGGTTTCTGCTATTAAAAAAAATTATTATAAAATATATTTTTAAAATTTTTAAATTTAAAATATAAATTAAATAATTTATTTAAATAAATAAAAAAAACCCAAAAATTTAAATTGGAAATATATTTAAAGGTTTTAAAAAACCCAAAAAATAATAAATAAAATTTTTAAATATTTAATATAATAAAAAAATATTTTTTTTAATTTATATTATATATATATATATATATATATATATATATATATATATATATATATATATATATATATATATATATATATATATATATATATATATATATATTTATATATATATATATATAATATTTAATTAAATAATATTATAAAAAAAAAATATATATTTATATAAAAAAATTAAATGTAAAATATAAAAATTTTTATTAATTTTTAAAATAACTTATTTATAGTTTAGAAAACATTAAAACGCATTAAATTTTTTTATATATTACATTTTTTTAAATTTAATACAATGAAACTGATCAAGTATCAAAATTGTTTTTTAGGTTATCCGACCAACACCGAAATTGTTTTAAAACGTTTTTCATTATACTGATTGGTTAAGACATTGACGTTTAATAATTCAACAAAGAAAAATATGTTATATGTTTCACTTAAATATGATTTTTTAAGTTTTATTGATTCTTTCTGAATAAGTTAAAATAATTTTAATTTTACTTAAACAGGTTAGTTTAAAAATTATATTTTTTTACCTAATACGGATAAATATATCGATGTTATTATTTAAATCAACATTCCTAAGATTATTAAAAATTCCATCAGTCCAGTTCTGTGCCTAAACTTCATGGTTTTAAAAAAGGACAAAATTGCCGTTTAATTGTGATTCAAAGATATTTAAACGAGCTAAAGCTGTAAATTAATTAAATCGTGACAGCCATGACAGTTTCGGATCGCAAGGTCGACCAATGGCTTACGTGAACCTTCAAGTTCACCGTTTGGGTGGTCGTCGCCTTGTTGAATGTAGAAAGTCAAATATGGTTTAAGGATTATTTTACTCTGTTGCCAAATATATATATTTTTTTAAAAGTGCTTTTTATACTTACATGGAAAGGCTTCAGTTCATCAAAAAAACTTAAAGTCTTATTTAAAAAAAAATTAATTTGTTAACTTAACTTTAAAATATATTTTTTACCTATGACAAGAGTTCCAACATATTTACCGAAATATTGTTGCTAATGAACACCACATGTCTATAAAGATTGGCAACTCTGCAATAATACAACTTATTTTGTTAATAAATACTGGCAACCACTTAAAATAAACAACTTGTATACATAGTGAGCAACAACTTGCATAAATTGGTCCAATTAAAATCACCATTTTTTTAATTTAAACTCGTTTTTCCACTTAAGAGGCGCAAGGCTAATGCACCAATGCATGGTTGCATGGCTGCTTAATGCTAATTTTTATATCTGAGTCTAAAATCTTCTTGAAATAATCTCAATAAGTTCAATTACAATAACTTTCGTCTGGGATCATTTAAAGTTTAAGAACCTTTGACGAGGGTAATGGTTTTTAAGTTATGTACTTGTAATTGTTCCTTTATGACGTGGGGCATTTTCTAAAAAAATACTTTTTTTTACTTAAATGTATATGTTATTATACCTATTTCAAGATATAAGACAATTATTTTAAACTACTAAATTTGCACTGTTTTAGTTCATATTTATTGATTGTTAAATTTCCTTTTATAAGTTGCAGTTAGCTTACATAAAAGCAAGAAATGTCTGTATTTCTTAATATGTAGGTTTCCTTGGATGACGGAAGACTTGTACAGGCAGCAGATATTTTCTTTTTGCGCGTAGAGAAGTTATGGCAAACTTTATCTCTTTTTGAAAGTATATTAACGGTTTCGACTTTAACAAATTATTACGCTTAATTTCTCCTCATGCAGTTCTCACCAGGCCAATATTATGCGAAGTTTCACCCTCACTTATCCCTAAACGGGGATCTAGGGACTTTTTCTGCTTTTTAATCCTTGAGTTTTTAAATTCTGAAAACTCTTTATTGCCAAAGTCCTATTTTTCCCTTTAAACCTCTAAAAATATCTTACTTGGTTTAGATACCCAACGTACCTACATTAGTACTTAGGTTGTAAAACTTTGCGTACCGTCCTGAGTGCAGAAAACCTTAATTATTGTAGATAATATTTCTTTTGGCTCTTTATATTATTAATTTTTATCTAATATTTTAAGATTTTTGTTTAAAATTAAATATTAAAGTAAATTTAAACAAAAAAATGCCATTCGCTTTTTAAAGCCTAAACGCAAACAAAACAGTAGAAAGTTAAAACCTAAAACTATTCTAGCTTTGTCTAACTTTACATATTTATAGAGATGTTTGCTGTTAAGGAACACGTAATGGGGATACAAAGAAATTAATTTAAGCTTAATTAACACAGACAATTTTAAGATGTTTGCGTTAAATATTATTTTAGAACATAGACGACGCGACAGGACAAGCGTGCATATATATAATATAAGACTTTTAAAAACATATACCGGTTCTTATAATTATATAAGGGTAAAATGTAATTTTATTTACATAACATGTAATCTCCTGATCCAAATCTTTATCAAAACTAAATGCAAAATATTAGGTTTTCTCAAAAAGTTGAAGTAGATAAAATTTAAACAGTTTTTTAATGTTGCCATATATAAAGTCAGTTTTATTCCAAAAACATTAAATATATTTTTTATTTTTAAGAAGTGGTTTGAGACCCAGAACACTTAGAAGCTGGTCCTACGGTATAAGAAAAACTTTATGTTGCATTATTTATTTTACGCCCTCCAAGTATTAGTTGTTTTGATGAAAAGTTAGCCAGCCAATATTTGGTACTAATAATTCTTTACCGGGATTTTTCCATTATGGTAAATATTATATCACACAAAACAAATCTCAAACAAAAGGTTGCTACAAACCATTTATTTTTCTAACATGGCTCTCTTTTCTAAAATCTTTGGTGGGAGTGGCGATCTATTGCTGGATGCTACAAGGGGTATTTGTATGGCTGAGGATCCGTATAAAAATACCGTATGAAGCCCTTCGGGCAAAACAAAATTGTTTTTTTAGACAAGCAACGAGTAGTCTTCGATTTTTTATTTATATAATATTAAAACATATCTTTATAAACCTAGAATATTCTATGTAAAGTTCATGATAAATAAAAGATTACATGCTACAAATAAAAAATGTTACATAAAATTGTTAAACAAAAATCATTTAAAAGGGTATGAAAACGGAGCTCGTGTTATTAATCAGTTTTAAGAAAGTGTCATGCCTTTACAGTAATTATACTTACTTTTATCAAGCAAGTAGCTAATATCTCATTATTGATCTACCCGCATCCTGTAGAATATGCTTAATGCATATTAATTACTTACATAATATAATTATTATTTATCTAAACATTTAAAAAACTTGTTTATGTTCCATTACCATGCTTGCATATATTATTAATTAATACTATTACAGCTGCCTGTAGCATCCTTTAGTTTGCATTACCTATTAAATTTTCAAAGTAGTGCAAAATTATATATTTATAGTTAAATCCGATAGATCACTATTACAATGGTTATACTTAATATAAAATTAGGGCTAAAATTTGTGTTTTTTTTAATATGTTGTCTTAATTGGTATTTAAAAAAAATTGGCAGCATTGCAAAAAAATAGTTTAAAACTTAAAAAGTCGTGTTCTTCAGGTGGTTCATATACCTATGGCTATATGTTATTCGAACGCATGCTTATTTTTTTAAGCTACCTACTAAACCTTACATTTATTGTTTTTAATAATGTGACACCTTTGGATTCTGAGTTGAGTGTGAAAATGTTAACTTGGTAAAAAAATACCAGTAAATTGTAAGTTAATTTAAAAAATTGATCACAGTAGAAATTCTAGAAGCATTCCAGTTTATTAGGTCTTTATTATCAAATGCGTGTTGACAGATTTTTGATTCGTGGAATTCTGTGTTTCTAATATATGTTCTATGTTCTGGTGGTTAGGTGGGTGGTATTGTGTGTTAATTGATCTTACTTGAGCATCAAGCATAGGTAACCATGTATTATTTGAATTAACAGATATTGATGCTACACATCTGTTTTTATTTAATAAAATAAATGCACTTTTCTTTTTTTTACGATTTTTTTGAACAAGTTTCCTTTGCTAAAATGCTAGAAGCATTCCGGTTTATTATGTCGTTTTTATCAAATACGTGTTGACAGATTTTTGATTCGTGGAATTCTGTGTTTCTAATATATGTTCTATGTTCTGGTGGTTAGGTGGGTGGTAATATCAAAAAATTTTATAGGATCTAATTTATGCGCCTTGACATTTAATGTTATCGGTAATGACTTTTTAATATATAGGGTGTTTATAAATGAGTTTAATTTATTATTATTTTTTTTATATATATTTAAATTTGGATATGCAGGATCAATTCGGGGTGGTCAAAAATCCCTTACAACAAATTTTTAGCATGTATTAAACAAACATTTTTAATGTGAATAAAATATGGTTAATTTTTTAAGTAAAATTTTGTTATTTATATCTTGCAAATGACACAGAATAACTTGATATACGCTTTTAAAATACTCTCAAAAAAACCTAGGTTCCAATTTAAAAAAATTAGCTATAACGTCCTATCTCAAATAAGGTATATACTGTATAATTTTTTTATAAATAATGGCACACCTAAAAATACTAACCAACGGGGTTAAGAATTTTCTTTCAAAATAACTTGTTTTTCATTTATTAAACCTATTCCTGGCACTTTATGAATATTCCGCATTCTATACTTATTAAAAATTTAAGAGGTTTAATAATTCTATAAGAGAAAAATTAAAAATTTAATTGTCTTATTAATTTAAAAAAAATTGCTTTTAAATTAAAAGCTTAATTTTTACAACCACCCACAAAGAATTTAAAGTAAAATTTATTTAGAATGATTTTGGCTTAAGATATAACACCAGAGGTTTAATCAAAGAATTTAAATAATCAGCGGGACATTTTTTGTCTTTGTTTTAAAAAACAAGTTTCAAATATTATTGGTTTAATAATTCGAACGCATGCTTATTTTTTTAAGCTACCTACTAAACCTTACATTTATTGTTTTTAATAATGTGACACCTTTGGATTCTGAGTTGAGTGTGAAAATGTTAACTTGGTAAAAAAATACCAGTAAATTGTAAGTTAATTTAAAAAATTGATCACAGTAGTTATATTATTTTTGTACCATCTCCTTTAACAGGTTTTAAAATATACACTGCGCACTAAAATTAACGCATAATTTTAAAATCATAATTACAATGGCAATGAAACAATTTTTGGTTTTTATTTTCTTTAAGGTTGGTTTTAGAACATCTTAAATAATGTACGTTTTTTTGTTTATTAAAAATGTATTAAAATAATAAAAACTAAAATCATAAAGAAATGAAGAAATTGAAAATTTTTAAAGTTCAAAAAAAATTAACTAATATTGAGTATTGCCTTCTCTGACATGAATGACTGCTTGGCAACGATCTCTTATACTAAGAATTACCGTTCTTATTTCGGGTTCGGTAGTTGTCGTAGTCTTCTACCTACGATGTCCCAAACGTGTTCTATTGAGTTGAGGTCGGGAGTTCTCGCAGGCTAAACCATAGCAGGGATCCCAACCTCCTAACGATATTGCTGCACAATCCTTGCAATGTGTGGCCTGGCATTATCTTGCATAAGCATGAAGTTTTCCCCAACAAATGGTGCAAATGGCAAGACATTCTCTTCTAAAATGTCTGTAATGTATCTTTGTGCTGTAAGCTGCCCTCGATCTATCCGAACTAACGCCGTACGCTTTCAAATTAATGCCACCCCATATCATTACTGAGCCGCCCGCATACTATACAGTCCCTACAATGTTACACTGTGCGTAGCATTCCCCAGACCTTTTTTACACTCTGTTCCGCCTGTCATCAGAAAAAAGAGAGTACCTGGATTCATCGGTAAACAATATTCTTCCCCAATCTTCATTATTCCAAATATCATATTCACGAGCAAAATGCAATCTTTGCCTTCTATGCTCTCTGGTCAATAATGGGCTAGTAGGTGCCCTTCCAGGGCACAGATCGTCTGCGGCAAGTCCTCTCCTTATCTTATTTTGGCTGATTCTAAAATTATAACGATCCAAAAATTTGTTTTGTTGACAAGTACTGGTAACAAACCTTTGTTTCAGAGTACAAAGTCTCAAAAACCGGTCTTGATCAGGAGTGGTAACTCTTTTACGGCCTTGACCGGTTCTTCTTGAGTTACTGCTAGTTACAGCAAAACGTTTTAAAACTCTTAAAATGGTTGACTAAGTGACATTAAACCGTTCAGCGAGCTCAACTTGACTGTGTCCTTCTTCGCGAAGAATAACGATTCTAATACAGTTAGATTCTGACAAATTTTGATTTTCTTGCTGCTGGTGGTTCATTTTAAGGGAAAACACTTAATTAACTTGAAAAACTTTATTGATGATTCAGCAAAACGTATTCAAACCAAACTAAATTGGAATTAAAATGAAGAATTGCTATCATGTTTTTAATTTGCTTGCAAAAAATGGTAACAACAAGAAATATATATTATCACAAAAATCGAAGCATTAAAATTAATTGATTTACCACGATTTTTAAAATTATGTGTTAATTTTGGTGCGCAGTGTATTAATAATTAAAAAAAATCCCCAAAAGTTCCACGCACGATTAGGTAAACTCCAAAAAAATAGCCGAGGTTAATCATGGAAACAGAATAAAAAAATACATCCAGTCACAACATTTTGGAAGACTGGATTAAGGTGGCTTAAGTCAGGCCAATTGCACTTAACGAAATAAATGGATTAATCCGACGTTTAATTCGGAACTTTATTGCGTATAACATTACTCTGCTTTTAAGCGTCTGTTAAGTGTCAAAGAGCATCTGGCAACCGTTTTCCAGCCAAAATTTTTGTTTTTTTCCTTACGTATGGCCAAAAAGAATTTTGTTTTCTCTTCGCTCCAGGTCTTTCACTTATTTTTTTTTCTAACCTGAAACAATACCCAAACTCTTCAGACCATTTCAAAAATTTTTATGCGTCTTTGCCAAATAAAGCATTTTCGAAATAAACAGGACACATTGGACATATATGAAAATATCATACTTTTAGATTTTGACTAAGAGGCTGAATTAAATTTCTAGGCAATTGTTCGAAACCCAGGAAAAAATATCCGGCTCAAAAGCTGAGTAAGAATGGTATTTGGTAAGACAATACCGCGAAAGAAACAACAAACTTAAAACCAAGATAATAATTAATTAACAATAAAAAATACAGTCTCTACTAAGGAAACAATTGATGGCGCGACTGACAGATCCGCGTTCAGCGCACTAAACTGTTTATGGCCGGTTGCACCAACAATTTTATGGAACCTTTAGCACAAGGTTATCTTAAAAATGACTAAACAAACAACGTAATTGGCTACATTGGAGATTTAAGAAATACTTAGCGCTAAGGCTCCCTTAAAGTTGTGTGTGCAACCGGCCATTAGTGTGTTTATTATGTTTACGTCTCTGAACAACACAACTGTTTACTCAACGCGTCAACATTTTTTTATGGTTAGAGTGTTTACTTCGATTAACATAATATTAATATTTGGAATATTTTCTATTAGGGCAATATTTATAAGTTCGACCACATTATTCATGGCAACTTGCACGACATTCAAATCTATATCATCGTCTAGTTGGTTTTCAAGCACAAAATTTTCCATATTAGCTATTTTTATAATAACTTTAAACGCAGCAATTTGTTTAGTTACCACAGTTTAGTGCGCTGAACTCGCTTGTTAGTTTTTAAGTCAGTTATAATTTCTCTTCTTCCTTTTTATCTAATAGCAAATTTATTAAATTTTAAATGAGTGAAATTGTTATCCAAAAATTAAAATGCAAAAAACATTATTATAAATAAAATTTTAACTATTAAAAATACAAAGAAAACAGTAAATAGAAAAAAATAAACACAGGAGCATCAATGTCATCAACACCTTCAATATTGTATTCAGCATTAGGGGCCATCCATAAACTGCATAACTCATTTTTCATGCTTTTTTTATTTACCCCTTCCCCCATGTACCGTTATGTATAATTTTGTAGACCCCTTTTCTACTAAATATAGTGTATTACGTAACATCTAAGCTCAAAAATTATTAAATTTGTCACACTATTAAAATAAGTATGAGTACTTTTTAATTAATTAATTTTTTTAAAATAGGTTTAATTTAATTAAAAAAGTAAATTAGGTACTATAGGCAGTGCAATATTTTCAATACAAGTATAAAAAAATATTTCTTAGCGTTGTGTGACATCGGTTCGCACCGGCCCTCCCCTTACGTAACAGCCCACAACATGAGAGAATCCCCCTTCTTCCTGAAACGAGAGTTACGTGGTTTGTAGATGACCCCATATTGCCTTCTCCATGGGAATGCAATTTAACTTTTTCTAAAGCAAGCAAGAGCTAATAAACAATAATTCATGAATTATTGAGTTTAAGATTTTTATTATTCGTAAACATAATAATATATGTAATTTTTCAGAAATTATTTCCTTAATTTAAAAATTTCTACTGCACAAAAATATGTTTTTTTTATATTTCCATTTATCACACTATATTCTCTCGATCAGTGGTGGTTCAAGTTGGAAGCTATGTACTTAATATAGAACTATTTTTTAAATTTGTAAGTTCAAAAATGTTTATCTTCTTAAAACATTCAAGGTACGTTAGTATTTGGGATTTTAGCCTTTGTCGACCATCCCAAATAAAAAAAATAAAAACTATTAACTAACCGATTTAGCAGAACTACACACTGGTTATAAATATAATAATTCTGTTTTTTAGTTCAAAAATGTTTATCTTCTTAAAACATTCAAGGTACGTTAGTACTTGGGATTTTAGCCTTTGTCGACCATCCCAAATAAAAAAAAATAAAAACTATTAACTAACCGATTTAGCAGAACTACACACTGGTTATAAATATAATAATTCTGTTTTTTATTTAATAAAATTTATTGTAAAAATATACTTTTATTACAGCATTTATATTTTTGTATTGAACCTTCTGTTATTTTACACCAGTTTTTAGATAATTAAATACGTTTTAATAATTAAAACTTTTTTTCTTGTGTATTGTAGGGACATTTTTGGTGGAAATTATTTTTTATTTTAATATTAAAAGAATAATCAAAAAATAAACCTAACAGCTTTTGCTGCCTTTCTTTTGAGTCGTCGAGCACCCTACAATTACTTTGTCCTATAGAATTCTCGAGTGTTATGCAAATCTTTACATGGTTTGATGCCACTCATTCAGAAATATCATACCGAAGAACGACCGCCATTTAAAGCAAGTCGTAAAATAACTTGTACATTTGCATAAGGATATTTATTATTTTTTATCTGCAATTACAAGGGTGATAAGTGTTAAGTGTTGATGTGCTAAATCGTCACATAAATTGATGGAAAAGTAATAAAAAAATTTAAATTACGTGGATATAAAAATAAACGAGAGTCTATATTACCTTTATTAGGAAATGTTTTTCACGCTTTTTTGTTTTCATGAAAGTATAGGGGTAATATAAGCGCCTATCATATCAATAAATACATTTTATTTTATAGCGTAAAGGGCATATAATGATCGCTTACATGTTTTTTTGTCGAGCTAACTTTTTAAAGACTTGCTAAAACGGTAGTAAGGAAATGTTACAAATAAAAGTGAAAATGTATTATTTTAAATTTTACTAAATTTAAAATTGATAATATGATGTAATATTATATGATACGATTACGATACTGCGATACTATTATTTATTGTGCAAATTTAAAATATTTACCAAATATTTCATTTTAAAAAATAAATATAAAAGTTAGTTTAACTAATGTAATTATTTTAACATTTGGGATAAGGAAAATGAAGTTGTAAGTAAGAAAGCGACAAATGGAGGCCAGCCCAAATAGCAAAGTTTATTTTGCGGTAGGTGGCCTCTAAACTACATCTGTGATCTACAAAATTGCTACAATAGTTTTACTATTTTACTAAATTTTTTAAAATATGTAATTTTTAAATAACGTAAAAAGTCGTTTGGTGATAATACATTTAATCCTGCTGTGGCTTCTTATAAAAAGGTCCAAGTTTTTTCAGGAAGGACTGAACAGGATCATATTTGTAGCTTTTTTTTTAATTAAAACAAATCTAAAGGAGCATAAATGTATATTTTTCTCCGTAGAATTCTAAGCAACACTTTTAAAGATTATTTAAATTAAGACAATATAGGTACGACATCAAAATAAACATTTTGTTAGTTCTTTAATACATACGAGTATTGATGAACACCAAACACTAGACTTTGACGGAGTATTAACTTTTTGTGTTTTGGCATTTCAGGTATTAATTTTTAGCGAGTTCCATTTTCTAATGTTAATTTTAAAACTCTTATATAAAGTAAATACTAATAACAAATATAAAATCCTTCACAATAAAACGGATAGAAAAATGTCAGACGCTTTCAAGAACAAATCAATAAATAAGGGGTTTCATTAAGAAAATTCTAATAATACAGAGTGTTTATTAATAGCATGATAATATTTAAGGGAGTGATTCTTGGACCCATTTTAAGAAAAAAACTTCATATGAATGAATGTCCTGAGATACAGGGTGTTAAAATTTTAAGAAAAAAATATTTTTTTATTGTCATTTTCATACCACTTTAAATATTTTTATGAAAATTGGTGTACGGCGTTTATGCATTCAAGAACATTTTTTGACCTAAGAAACATTTTTTTATTTCCAACAGTGGCGTCAGTACTGGACTCTGGCTAGATATTTTTGAAGGAAAAAGTAGTACGGCACTGCTTTCTCTAAAAATAAAAATTATTTTTGGAGTCGCCCGTCAATTTAAAACAAATTTGGTGACTTGACTTTTTTTTGTACGACTCACCGTTTTTCCATAAAAAAAAATAAATTCACTTATTTGCATCTCATTGGACCAATTACGAAAAAAAAAACGATTTATGAAACTTTGAACACTAATTTATTTAATAAGATAACTTTTAAACGTTGAAATTATGAAATTAAGATAATCTACATACATTTCGGAATAGTAACAGAAAATTACCCTGTACGCACAAAGAAATCAATTTTTTTTTCTTAAAAATTTAACATCCTGTATCTCAAAAGATAAGACGTTTAGGATATACATTCATTTAAAGTTTTTTTCGTAAAATGGGTCTAAAAATCACCCCCTTAAAATTTAGCATGTTATTAAGAAACATCCTGTATATCGTAACTTTTGCTTTAATAAAAAACCTTTTGTTGGTATTATTTTCACAGGTTTTTTGTTACGAGGAAAGCCATAAATACGCTCCTATTTAGACCTCTTTATATATATATATATATATATATATATATATATATATATATATATATATATATATATATATATATATATATATATATATATATATATATATATATATATATATACAGGGTGCCACAAATTCAGTGCATGCATGGGGATCTGGAAACCAGCCACAAAGTCGGTTTAATTAGAAAATTGTGTATTTAGGGTCCCAAACCCAGGGCCCCGTTTGAAAGTTGTAAAATTCAACTATTAGATATACGGAAAAACAAAAAATTTCGGAAAATCGTTTATGTTTTTTTCTGCATTTATTTGAAAAGTTGCTTTAAAACATGCACATTTACACTGTAACTTTTCCTCCGCTACACGATGATGCTTTCAGATTCGCCATCCGACGTTTCGTCTTTAATTGACAGATGTCAACTTCATTTTTTCTTATGGGCGCCATATTGGATTTTTGCGTAGATAAATAAAAAAATTATTTTAATTGCAACGGTGTATAACATGTTGTACTTTACTATAACATAACCTTAACTATTCTAAAAAAATAATATTTTCTTAGTTGGCATTGATTTTCACACTTGACGCTTGCCAAACTAATTGTTATAAATGTTTTTTTACCTGTCTCATTATGTTATAGTAAAAGTACAACATGTTATACATCGTTGTAATTAAAATAAAAAATCTTATTTATTAACGCAAAAATCCAATATAGCGCCCATAACAAAAAATGAAGCTGTCAATCAAAGACGAAACGTCGGATTGCGAATCTGAAAGCATCATGCAGAAAAAAACAAAAACGATTTTCCGAAATTTCGATTTTTTTCGGATATCTCCGGAAGCACTCGGAATAAATACACAACTTTGCCATAATTTAACCGACTTCGTATCTTTTACGGTTTCCGAGATCCCCATGCATACATTCGAATTTGTACCTGTATATATATATATATATATATATATATATATATATATATATATATATATATATATATATATATATATATATATATATATATATATATATATATATATATATATATATATATATAATATATAAAATATATATATATATATATATATATATATATATATATATATATATATATATATATATATATATATATATATATATATATATATATATATATATATATATATATATATTAAATCAGTGTTTAAATAAGCTGCACTCAAATGAATTTGCTGTACCTCACACAGAAAATGTTATAGTAAAACAGCTGCAACTAGAAAAAACCTCATCGAAAAGGAACCCTCCTATTCTCGAAAAACAAACAGAGTTGGATTACCAATGTGGTAGCGCTAATAGCTTTGTCGGCACCACTGTGTTACTAATAAATCAGGCCTGTTAATCAATGGGATTCTTGAACTTAAACACTTTAAAAAAATATACACCGTGTAAAACATCGTCATGGTCTTAAGACAGTAACAATAAATCTTTTGTTAATTATAAGCAGTTGTCTTAGTTCAAAGTTTTAATTACATTAAGAATCTATGGGATTAAAAGTAGTAAGTACACATCGAAATTTCGCCAGAACTATTTTGGTATTAATAATTTCTGATTATTTGTAACGATATACATATTTTCTGCTTAGTTCTACATAAAAACGGTACTCCCAAAGGAACGAGATTTTTAATTTTAAACATGCGTGATACAACAAGGGCAATATTTTAAATTAATAGTTGTTCTAATTTTTACGAAAAAATCTTTAAATTGTCAATAGAACACAGATTAAATGCATTTATCTAAGCAAAACCCAGGCACTAAAATTTTTGTTAAAAATTACCTTTATTTTTCATTTTATTGGTTATCTACTCCTTTCTTGCCACGCAAGTTTAAAATTAAAATATCTCAAAACTTGTTTTAACAAGTTAATTTAGGTATTTTTCATGTAGAATTAGGCAAAGAATTAGTGACACATATACCAAAATATTAATATTGGTTAAATCAAAAAGTTATAATAAAAAAATGGTAAAAAATTAATAAAATGGCCCGAAGCTACGCCAATGGTCCATAATAGTAACAAAGTTTATCATTAGAAGCTCTATTATGGTCAGTGTTCTAGCCACATAAAGTTTTATTCAAATTAAAAAACCCGGGTAAAACTAAATAAATTCCAATTCTGATTTTTTTCACATCCTGCACCTTTAAAATGGGACCGTTTCCAGTTAAAGGTAAAGAACCTCTTATTAAATGATGTTCCATGTTTTTTGAAACACCCTGTATTTGTCATTTCTTAAACTATCCAGATTTATGCGCACAATTACTATTGTCAGCAACTGGCAAAAACATGTAGCGCCAGGCACAAACCCTATGAAATTCTGCAGCACATGTCGATTGTTTTACATTTGCTTTAAAGGGCTTGTCTGAACTTGCGTTTATTAACATGTTATAATTCGAATTAATTTAGGAAAAACGTCTTATTGTATTTTATCAATCAGACCTGGATGGTAGTGATAAATAAATAGTCATAAAAGTAATAACCATAAAACATGCTATTTAAGAAAAACAAAGTAAAAAAGTGAAATTGAGTCTGTTTAAAAAAATTTGCTGATAACGGCTGTATTGTGTAAAAGTATTTGCTAAAGCTACTCTTTCAACTAAAACTTAAAAAAATTAATGACTAAATAAGATGTTCCATTCAAAAAATACAATACTTTAGTTTTTCTTTTTCTGTGTAAATAAAAATATTTTTGGATGTTGGCCTCTATAGGACAAAAAACTTTTCTGTGAAACTCTTTTTTTTATATCTTATAACAACAGGAATATTATAATTTTTTTACTAGTAGACTACACTGAATCTTATCTTGAAGGTATCTAAAAATGTTATAGTTTCAATAACACTTGAACTTCCATTGTCTTTATTTGTTTTTTGTTCACAACGTTTTGGTAAGTATGTTTCTTCAATCTTTTTTAACTGATAACTAAAAACTAAACTTTGACTTATCTACTATTCGTTGTTTAGGAAGATACCCAAAGGTTGGCCGATTTTTTCTTATTCAACAACGGCTTAATATCTCTTGATTGGTTCTGAATTATTGCAGCTTCTTTTAATTTTCTTTTCTTTTAGTGTGTTTTTTATATTTAAGTTATAATTGTTTCTTATTAATTAAATATATTTTTTGGTATTTAGACTATGTATGCTATTTTAGAGTGACAGTTAACCACAGACCAATATTAAATCCCGCTTTCTTTAATAATATCTTTTTATATCTTTTATTTTTCTTCCCAATGAATGCTTCACTTATTTATTTATTTTCTTTATTCGGGTAATACAAACGTAACTGGAAACTTTAGGCCATGAAAAATAAACCAATTTCCATTCTAGTCGCACGTATATCCATTATCGTTTTCTTAAGCGAATCGATATAAAACCCGCTTGATCCATGGACATAAGAAAGAAATTGTCTACACCCTTTGACCTTATGAAAAAATATTCGGACAAAAATGAACTTGGGGCAAAATACAAATGCATTCTATATGAAGTTTTATTATTAAGTGTTATCGCGGATTAATTTATTAAAAATATATTTGTTAGATTTCCTTCCAGATGAGACTACATCGGTACCGATGCCAGAATAAAGATCTGTGCATGTTCAAGATCGATTGACTCTAAGGCAGTTGCATATGTCCATGTTTAGAAAATTTTAATTTTATGTAATATTTAAATTTTAAAAAGTTTTAATTCTTTCACATTATCACTTATTTTTTTAAAAACTTTTTAAAACTATTCTTTAAGTCGATATGGAAATTGGGAAGAGTCAGTCGATCAGGGTGGATACACTTTGCTGCCAATTCTATACTGGATTCTTCTGTTTATATGTTTCTTTTAATTGTCCCTCATAATCCTTCCTTTTTTTCCAACTAGAAAAAACGAGCAGTCGTCTTTGAAAACAAGCTTCTAATCTTGTACCTTTTCTTTCTTATCTCTTGCAGATTTCCTGTAGCAAGTACTAGTCTAAGATCCAAATTAGGGACAACATTCACCTATCTGCCAACCAGTTAAAAATTATTTTTTGTTTAATATAGTATGTTAGCAAATGTATAACGAATGGATTGCCTAGAAAATTATGGTCAAGGCTAGAATTAAATTTAAAAAATTTGAAATTTTTTTGATACTTGCTGCATACTGGCAATTCTTATTTTTTTATTTTACATGACAGTACAAATATGCCACTTTTTTTCAATTTCACAAAAAACCTTGAAAAGAAATTTTTATTCATGATATTATAAAAAAATAGTGGCACATCAGTACGGTCACGTAAATATAAAATATGAATTGGCATTATACTGAAAAAAATTATCTTTTTTTTAATTAATCATGGGTGAAGGCCAATTTGGACCCTATAATATAAGTTTTTTGTATATCCATACATTACTTTTCGCGAGATTAGTGAAGTTAAAAACTACGGGCAAGGTAAGTAATTGGATGAGTGACCGTCAATGAACACCGTTTGGCGTTGAGTATGGTTCGGAATCCACGTTTAACTGTAGGTCCGGTTTGGATCAAGGAAGTTTAAAGGTGTATGGAAGCCCAATGCTATGGCCCATTCGATCAAAAAATGTCCAGCCCAGTATGAAAATAACTGTCATATTTGGCCCCGCCGATTTTGCGCAATAACGAAATTCCACGAAATATTTAATATGTTGCTACTTACACACTGATAAATCAGTGTGTAGTTGCAACACATTATATTTATGAAAGCCCTATTAGTTTCGATTGTTTTGCTTTGTGTGATTATATTTTGTGGTTGCAGAAGTTTTTTTGGATTGATAAAACCTTCTTATTTTGTGATTAGTGTTTATTAAATTGTGACTATAATTTTGTGTTTATTGTTTGTTACTTATAATATCGTAACAAAATGACTAGAGGTTGTATGGTTTTGTCTTGCAAATCTAAGGGTAACATACCCGGCATTTTTTACTTTAGGTAAGTATTTCTTATATTTAAATTAGGTGCCTCTTATAAGACGCAACGTTAGGTAACCGAATAATAATAATGAAATAAAATTTCATAGGAAATAGCATTGAGAAAAGTAAGGCAATCTTAACTATCTTTTAGATGATTTCCACAATGTGTGTGTATTTCTGTGGATTATTAAAAAGAAATAAGGTTTACATTTAGTTACTTTTATTTCATTTAATAATTTAGTACATTCTGTTAAAGGATCAAAATTATTAATTACTGGGCAGACCAGGCAAATTTTAATTTATACAGGTCCCTCTAATTGAATAAAAGAAAGTACAATTTTATGTTAAAGTTCCTTTTTGCTTTTTCTGTATTTGTTTAAAAAGAAATTAGATTTTGGTTTCTTAAACTTACATTATCAACTTTTTAAGCTCGACATACTGTAGACACATAATATTTAACGGTTACTGTTACAATGGATACCTAGGTACTAAAGGTTACTAAACATTATTAACCACTGTTATTCTGTCTCATGAATGTTTGTTATTAGTGAAAAGTATATGCCTAAAAAGCAGTTATAAAAATTTTCACTTTTTAATGTACAACCACAAACTTAGGATAAGATTAAACTCATTTACACTATCTTGCCCTTCTTTTATTACAAAAGTTGTGATAAGTATATAAAACTATCATACAATGTTTCAAATTTATTTTTAAAAAATCGTGTTTTTATTTATTTACTAAGATTTTTGGTAAAAACACAAAACTCCCAAAAATATCGACCATTTAAATAGAAGGCTGTAAAGTGGCGCAATCTATTCTTTCCATATTATATCAGATGATATAAAATCCAATATTACACAATAATTTTAAATATTCTATGGTAGTATCGTTTAATAACCAACAATTTTGTGCAAAAATTAAAAAAACAGTGAATGCTTGAATTTGACATTTGATGATATCAACATAGATAGTAACAAAAATTATGGAAGTTCGGCTCTGACCTACTATTCATTACGCAAACTCCGCGGGGCCAATCCCCCGATTCCCGCTGCCCTGCACGCCTGGACAATTTTGTTCTACAGTATTGGGCTTCCATACACCTTTAAACTTCCTTGGTTTGGATGATATTATCCGGATGTTAATATATTGTATAATACAGTCTAAAAGGTGCCCTAATAAAGCGATATCTGCATTTTTCGGTACTTGAGAACCGGTGACGAAACTGGGAAAAAATGGATTAAACCCGGCACCCATGGTATCTAATACTTAGGCTTAATACAAGCATTCGTGGGATGTTATAATGATAAAAAATAGACGTCCCCTTGTGTGTCGCCTATCTCCAAGAAATGATCCAAAAGGTTTTCTTCTTAATATTGACCTACAGATATGTTTTCTCTTAGTACGCTGGTACTTGGCTAAAAACATAGATCACCCGCGGTATATAAGTACTAAAGTTTCAAATCTTTCTTTACTGTCTTAAGATAAAAAAACTAATAATCTTTAAATATTTATACTTTTAAAAGCTTAAAATTAGGATATTTCCCTGCTCATGGTATGTATATTACAGGCCGTGAGTAAACTTTCTAATTCTAAATTTACATCATTCTTCAATTCCTACCAGTACCTGATATCCACTACGGTATTTCCTTTCATTTATTGATTGTGGAAGATAAAATGGTAAATAAATATGATTTTCATACAAATAGCCGATAATTTGACAAGACAACTTACTTTATGATAAAACATTATTATAACAGTAAAATACTTTTTATTATACAGAGCTAAAGTATAATATATATATATATATATATATATATATATATATATATATATATATATATATATATATATATATATATATATATATATATATATATATATATATATATATATATATATATATATATATATATATATATATATATATATATATATATATATATATATATATATATATATATATACAGTATGTCCACGGAAAGGTGTTGAAGAAGAAAAACTTTTTTAATTTTTTTTTCAAAAAAGCTACTCCCGATAAAAATTTGCTTACTTCTAAGGTAAGATTAGGATAAAAACATTTAACATATTTTATGCCGGTGTTCAGAAAATTGAAAAACTTAAAATGTACAAGAGTAAAGTGCATTTATTTAAGAAGATATCGAATAATTTCTAGGAAGAGTTGTTCAAAATTAAAAAGGGAGTCTCCATTCACAATTTTAAAAAAAATTATTTATTTATTTTAATTAAAATTTTTTTTATTATCAATTTAAATTTTTAATATCAATTTTTTCAAATTTTTACTGTTAAGTAAGCATTCAAAGCTGACGATACTGCGTTTGAACTATAAGCCAAGTGTCAATAAAAACTTGTCACTATCAACCTACTATTACAAAATTTGGAATTAGTTAATTGATAATAAAATTTTAATCACAAATAAATTAAGAGGTGATTTTTCGAAAAATTAATATTAGAGACTACCTTTTACGTTTGAACAAATTTTCTAGTAACATTTCCATATCTTTGCAAATAAATGCACTTATCTTTTAATTTTTTAAATTTTCTGAACACCCGTAAAAATATGTTAAATTTTTATCCCAATCTTACTCTGAATGAAACAAAAATTTTATTACAAGTAACTTTTCGATAAAATTAAAAATAAAAAATTTTTCCTATTCAACACCTTTTCCGTGGACTTACCCCGGAAAAGGTGTTGAATAGGAAAATCTTTTTTTATTTAATTTTATCAAAAAAAAGCTACTCTTGAAAAAAATTTGCTGCTTTTTAGAGTAAGATTGGGATAGAAACATTTAACAAATCCAGTATTCAGTATTCAGAAAATTGAAAAAACTTTAAATGGTTCAAAGAGTAAATGCTTTATTTGAGAAGATATGGAAATAAGTTACTAGAAAAAGTTTTTAAAAGTAAGATAGTTCTTATACCAATTTCAAAAATGCCTTCTTTATTAATTTGTGATAAAAATTATTTTAATTTAATTAACAAATTTCCCAAATTAACAACTCATTTTTAATATTGGTAGGCGTTATGTAACAACTTTTTGACACCTTCACTTTTATAATTCATTGCCCAGTATCGTCAGCTTTAAATACTTATTTAACAGCAAAAATTTGATAAAATTGATATTAAAAAAATTTTAAATTTACAAATTAATAAAAATAGGTCGTTTTTAGAAATATTCTATATATAATTTTAAACAATTTTCCTATAACTTATTTCCATATCTTCTTAAATAAATAACTTTACTTTTACCATTTTAAGTTTTTAATTTTTCTGAACACCGTATAAAATATTTAATATTTTATCCCAATCTTACTCTAAGTAGAAATTTTCATAAGTAGCTTTTTGATAAAATCAAAATAAAAAATTTTTCCTCTGCAACAATTTTTTTTTTTTTTAAAATAATGTATTATATATATATATATATATATATATATATATATATATATATATAAATATAATATATATTTTTTTAATGTTAATTACTGTTTTTTTTTCATATTAGCAGAAAACATTTAAATTAGAAAAATGAAATAATGACAAATAATTTTTTCTTAATATTTTTTGTAACGGGTTGTTATTTTACAAAATGTAAAAAAATCAGTTTAATCTCTAAAAAAGTTTTAAAAAAAGTTTTTTTTTATTAAAAATTCTAATAAATAAAAAAATGTAACTACTAAACAATTTAATAAAGATATGCGTGGTAAAGGTATAAAATAAATATAAACAATATTTATGGTAATAGAGTAACATCTTTCTATTTGACATCATATTTAAAAAAGTAAAAAGAATTTAGAAAAAATTAAGAAAAAACAGCAAAACTTGGAAAAATATTACTCCATTATTTACCCAACTTGATATTTGGACATCCAAAATGTGAGTTGAAGTGCGTACATTGTAAAAATATTATTTCTTTGTTAATTTTGCTTCCTTTTTTCTTAAAAAAAATCTTTTGCATTCCTTTGTGAGTCAAAAAGGCCCAATTTCTTGTTTTCTCTAATTTATTTGATTTTCTCTAATTTAAGAATATTCCAATTGTTGCTTACTTCAATTTAAACCCGAAACAATAAAAATATATTTTTTATTTGCGGCCCTTCTAAAATAAAAAAAAAAACAAATTTTATTTTTTTTTATAGCAGAAACCTTAAACCATAACTTCAAATTCTTCCTCTTCACTCTTTCTTTGGACCGTTGTTTTTAAATTTCTATAACCCAAATATCAAAGTAAAAAAGAAGATATACGATACCCTAATATCTAATTTAAATTCAATATTACCCTAATCCTTAATTTTATCTAGTTTTTATTTGTAAGTTTTTGTATCTTCATGTTTTAGCGAAAACATCTTTTAAGTTAAAAAATTCTCGTTGGGTGCACGCCAATAAAAATTTCAAAAATAGGACCACTTCAGTCTTGGTCCCAGGTATAGAGGCTAAGCTTGCTCAGTCCTATTGACCCTTTTGAACTAGAAGATCTTCTTGAACAAAAAAAAAGAGAAACCTCAAAAAAATTAAATAATTATCTAGGTTTTCTGCCAGGTCTGCCAATGTTTTAAAAAAAAATATAAAGTATTGAAACTTAACCTAAAATTCAATAATAATTAAAATTTTAATTTTTAAATTATAATAAGTAGGTAGCTTTTTGACACAGTTTTTTTTTTTTTATTACGTGTCATTTTGATGTTTTTCAATAAAAGTTAATTTAACATTAGTAAGTTTTGATCAAAAAAGCCCTAGGAACTGACATGAAGAAGAGTTGGGATATAGTTTGCCCACATCCATATTGACTTTTTAGTTTCTAGACAAAATATTTGTTATCAGGAGTCTTTATATCCCCAATTTGACTTTTATTTAAAGGGGATTATAAATTTATTCGCCTCTTATTTTAAATGTTGTTATATTAAGGTGTAAAAGAAAATTGTCATATAAATTAGTCAAATTGAAAACCTTACACATTATTAAATTTCTTATCTTAAAACGCAGCAGAAAGTAATATCACATTTTTGAAAAGTACTATGTAAAAAAATTCCAAAATTAGGAATGGATCATTACATTTTTGATTTACAGGTGTCAGTCATACCATATCCACCAAATATGTGGTTTCATTTGTACTTACATTTTGCAGTGTAAATATTATGGCACTACTTTTAAAACCTTAAATGTATATTCTGAATTAACTACTTACGAGTTCTTTTTTAAGACTCTAAATTCTCAATTTATCTTGCCTGTAATTATATTTAACTGATGCTAAATTGAGCAGACATATTTTGACAATTATATAGGAGGCTTAGCCAAAAAAAATAACAAACATCCAAAAATATCACGTGTGGCATAAAATAATTTAAATTAATCCCCTTTTATATGCTTTTATAGACAAACATTCTATCTTGCTGGGAACTTTTGTTAACTTTTTATAAAATAAATGCTTAAAATAAGTTAAGATAAATATTTTGACTGAGTTATTTGAAAGGGTTTAACAGAAAAATGTATCTTTCTGCATTAATATTTTTGTGGAGAACGACTAAGAACATTTAAAATGGGATATTTTTTTTTTTTGAAGAGATAACAGCTTGTCCATTTTTTATGTTGTTTGGATATATAAAAATGTATTTTATAAAAACTAATGAATACATATTAACTTAACTAATATTAAACCTTTCCTAGAGTTTAGTAAATTAGGTTATAATGATTTAAAATGTCTGGCAAGAAAATGTATTTTTTGTGTATATCAAAGGGCAAATCTGTCACATGTTCTTGATGGAACTTAATCACATAAAGAATGAATATATTTTATAAATATAAAATTTTATTTTCAGAGCATGATTACTAAAAACATTTAAATGTTAAGTAAGGATAGGTGGCACAATTTGGGAATCCAATTTTTTTTAAAGGTCGTCATAGCCAACTAACAATAAGAGTACAACATCCTACCCAACTAAGAATATAAGATAATTTTAAATCACCATTAAAATCGGAATTGATAATCTCATACATAACCCCATCAGGTCAGGCGTCAAGGTCAAATTTGCAAAATTAATCACAATCTAATTTGAACAGTGTATACTTATGTTTTTGAGGTCGCTGGATACGAATCCGTGGTCAGTTTAATTCCATCAGATTTGGTTGCGATTTGGCCTTGAAATGCCCTACAAAAAAATAGGTTCTGAAAGACTTAACCATGGTCTCTTTATGTTTTTGGGGTCGCTAAATCCGAATCAGTTTGATTACATCAGGTCAGGCTCAAGGGCATTTTAAGGTCAAAGCGCAACCAAATTTGATGGTGCTGACTAACCAACCTACGAATTCGTATTTAGTGACCTCAAAAACACAAGTATACGCCCTTTGAATTTGGTTGCGATTAATTTTGCAGGTTTGACCTTGAAATGGCTTTAACCCTGACCCAATGGGCCAACCTGACTTCGAATTCGGATTCATCGACCTTAAAAACACAAAAATACCATGGTCAAGTCTTTCGGACCTTCGTGTTTTTTTTGTGGGGCTGTGTAATTTTGCAGATTTGACCTTGAAATATCATTTTACCATGACCGTATGGGATGAAACTGACCACATATTCGTATTGAGCGACCACAGAAACATAAGTATACACTGTTTAAATTTGGTTGTGAATAGTTTGGCAGTTTTGACCTTGAAATGCTCTTGACCCCGACCTGATGGGTCAAACTGACCTTGAATTCGAATTCAGCGACCCCAAAACTTTTTTTGTGGGTATGATATGCAAAATCTGCTTAGAATCATGGGTAGAATCAAAGAATAAAATAACATAACAGTATGTCCGCGGATGCGGTTAACAAGAGAACAAATGGGCCAAAAATTGAAAGATACGAAAAAAATTCATTCTTAATCAAAAATTCTGCTTGTCGAAAAAATATGAACTACAATAAGAAAATGAACTGTTATCATACAGGGCGTCTCAAAAATTCAAAAACATAAAATCAAACAAGAGCAAACAGTCGTTTTTTGATCTTTAACGTGAAGTGATAAATAAAAATCTTGCTCCAAATTTATTTATAATGCTGATTCCGAACTTACTAAAGAAAATTTGAATTTACAAAAAATAAAAAATATCAACATTTTTGCAAGTACGCATTTTAAATTTATATTTCCTTTTACATTTTTCATTTTTTTCATTGTGTATTTGTTTTTATTAATGTTTAGTAATGCTAAGGTAATAATCATGTTTAATTAGTAAAGTAGTGCGTACTTGAAAAAATGTTTTTTTTTAATTTTTCACAAATTTAAATTTTCTTCAGTAAGTTCGGAATCAGGTTAAGAAGTAAATTTGGGGCAAGTTTTTTATTTATTATTTCATAGTAAAAGGCCAATAAATGACTGTTTGCTCTTGTTTGATTTTATTTTTTTGCATTTTTAAGACGCCCTGTATGATAACAATCTATTTTCCCATTGTAGTTCATATTTTTTCGACAAGCAGAATTTTTTTATCAAGAATGACTTTTTTTCGTAGCTTTCAATTTTTGGTCCATTTGTCCTCTTGTTAACCGCATCCGCGGACATACTGTAGATCATTCCATTTAAAATAAGCAAGCCGTCATCTACTTCCAGTGTCAAGTTTTAAAATTTTTTGGGCAGTTTTCCATGTATAGTTTGATGCATTTTCCGGTAGTAAATCCTGTATAAGTGTATAGTGACTAAAAATTTGATCAAATAAAGTCGACTTTTTTTACGACTAATTCTATTAATAATAATATATGGTATTAAAATACTTTTAAAAATAAAAAAAACGCGTAGGTCTGGTACAATCCTAAATTCTAAAGTTTAGTTATATATAAATGAGTAGTAAAGGTATGTTATTACTATTTTTTGCATTTTTGGAAAACCATTTATTTTTTTCGACATTAGCTATATTACTATTTTTTGCCATGTTTTTCTTTCACTCTGTGCGTTTAATAAAAATATAAATTTACAAAAAAAAGAATAATTTTTAAAACTTTGACTTTTTCCCCCATAGAACATTTATTACCTTATATACTGCTTGTTATAAGTTTGTTAAAAAATTATTTTGCTTAAGCTGTTTAAAAATATAATACAAGGCAGAAATTTGATACCACTAAAAAAGCTGTAAAGCGGAAAAAATAGCCCGTCTTATTTTGCCAAAAAGAAAGTAATTTCAAACAAGCAATCAAGTTTTACTATACTCCTATTTGCTTTTGCAAAATTTATTCCATTAACAAGAGAAACCTCGCCAGTGTGTCCTCTAAAATCCGGGAAACCGTCCAACTCTGAGTAGTTTTATCAATAAAGTTTCAGACAAATTGGATTAATCTAATCTAGAGTTCTTCCATTCCGTGCATTTCCTCCGGAATGTTCCATGGTCATGCATTTTATAACACAATTTTTTAAAATTATTTACTTCAGCGGAGCAGTTTTAAAACTCTAAACTTGTTTTATAGTTTTGCTTACATTTCTTTATTTGTTGACCTGAAAATAAATTTGTTATTGTAACTGGTAAATCCAATTCTGGCCAAAAAATTTAAAGATCCCCTTTAATTAAAAATTAAACTAATTAAATTATATTTTTAACCGATTTAAAAAGAATCAGTTAGACATAATATTCACATAATATGATAAATCTATTAGGGCTTCCAAACAATCCGTACAATCAGTATATGTAAAATATTATGGTTGTTATGTATGTTTGTATGTATATTTGTCCACGCATTTTTTTTTTTTTTTTGAAACTGTTAAATGAATTGTGACCGTTCTTTTTTATTGCCTTATAGTCCAGAAAACTAAGCTGAAAAAAGTGCAAAACCTGCGATTTTTTTCAAAATGCATAGTTTGCATGAAAATTTGGGATTAAGCTTTACTTACCCTCCTCTTTAAAATCTATATATTGCCGATGGACGCTGTTTATTTTTTTAGGGGTGAAAACTACCCTTTATTGCTAAAACCTATAAAACTATGCATTAAAGCTTAAGTTAAATAAAATTTGACTTAAATAAGTTAAAAATATAGTATTTTGTTTTTTTTGAAGCATTATTTCAAATATGTGGGCCCTTAAAAATTAAACCATATTATGATAAAAAAATATCTTTACCCTAAAAAAATTAATAAATAATCACAGTGTTTGGCATGAAAATTTGGAATTAAGCTAAACTTACCCTCTTTTTTAAATTCTTCATTATGCTGAAGGTCGCTTTTTATTTTTTAGGGGTGAAAACTACCCCTTGTTGTCAAAACCTTCAAAACTTTCATATTAAAACTTAGGTCACATAAAATTAGGTTCATATAAATTAAAAAATAAGTATTTAATTCTTTAAAGCAATATTTAATATATTTCAACCCTTAAAAATCAACCCTTATTAGACTAATAAAAATATTGTTTACCCTAGAAAAACATATTGTAACAAAGTTGTAATTAAAAAATGTGACTGCTCAAAAGTAATACTAATTGAATTTTGTAATTTTTTAATCTTTAAAAACCCACCCCTTACAATCTTACAATGCAAAAAATAGTACAAATCCCCGGATTTTTAAAAAAATGCATCGAATCGCTTTTAGAATGCTCCAAGAAATGAGTTTTTTAAGCATAACTCCTTCATAAAATTTTCTTTAAAACACCATTTTGTTGGTTTTTTTAAGAGCTATAAGATCCCATATATTAAAACTAAATAATAAAAAAAATATACAGATAAAAAGAATTGAAAAAGGGGCTACGACTCATTTTATTTAGGGTGGTAATTAGAGGCTTATTTTCCAAAATTTTTGCACTTAAAAATTTTGATCCAACCTTATTTTGTTCATCACTCACTCAACTTTTATGATACATACCTTTTAAAAAAATGTCTTTTTAAATGCTTAAGAAAGGTTATTATTAGTTGTCCTCGAAAAATACGTAGATTTTGCGTTATTTGCCTTTAAAACTCTGAAATTTTGTGTTTAATAAATAACAGCTAACCATTAACAAACCACAACTTGATTTGTATTGGTCCACAGCAATTACAAAAAAATTATTGTATCTTTTTTAAGCTGATATTTTTTTCTTTACAATTTTTTTGATAAAATGCATACTTAAGAGAAAAACTGCACTTTCGATCGCGAATAACTCGAAAGTATGCATTTTACAAAAAAAAATGCATGAATTATTTTTTGCTTAGAAATAATTTTTCTATCGATTTCAGTAGTCAAAATATAAAAAAAATTACTCCCGAGATGGTTTGGCAACCGGCCCCAAGGTAAAGGCGCCCTTCAACATTGATAGATATTTGATCCCTACCTACTGTCAAAATTTCAAGTCATTCTATCCATTTTGAAAAAATTGCTAGGCAAAATGGTTTGTTTCCTGGACTATTAAATTTACTTTAACTTAAAAAACTATGAAGGTTTTTATCAAAATCGGTTTAGTGGTTTTTATGATATGGACTAACGGCCTGGCTTATTAATACCAGCTATTGGTTTGAAAACATCTCAAAATCTTGGTCAAATTCTAGTGCATGTAAGGAAATCAAAATGACCGAAACTAACTCTAAATGTTTACTTATTACAAAAAAAAAATAGTTTTTACTTAAAACATATTGGGATCATTTTCTTTTAGGTTTGGTGGCAGCAAAACCATTATATATAAAACTTAATTAAAATAAAAATATTAGCTTGGCAAGCACCGACCTTAAAATAAATTGTAGGCCCCTTATTTGTTTTATACCTACTTTTGATCTTGTATTTTTGTTGGGTAATTTAGTGTACAAATAAAGAAATATTATTTCAAAATTTTTAGTTATTATTTTTCTATGTCGATTTAATTTTTTAAATTACTTTTTTATTAATGGGTTTTACACCATGAAGGTCTATATTAAAAGTTATAGTATAATACATCAAAACACATAAGATTTCCAAAAGATACAATTTTTAATATACGAGGTATGTCTTATTTTAATTGTTTAGAAACTGCTTAAGGGATTCTTGTAGAACTGCTTTTATTTGATCGAATATACTCTTGACATATATCTGTTATATTGCATGATAACTGGTAACTTTTTAGTTCTCACAAGATTGATGCTGGGGTATCCGTATTGGCTCCAACTTTTTATTTCACATTAATCATCTTAACCCTTTTATGACCAACGTAATGCATAATTTTGTGGACGACATCACCAATCACCCTAATCTCTATTCCCTTAAGCAGATCTTTAAGCCATATTTAGATTATACGTACAGGCACTTCAGGTTAATACTGGGCACAAAAAATGTTGTTTAATCGTGTTCTTAAAGGCATAATTATGTTTGCTGCCCTTACAAAAAATGAAGAGTTGTCATTCTTTACTCTGGAAGTGCCAAGTTGTGTAAGTGACTCTTGGCGTGGCATTAATAGAAGTCAGAAAATATTTTTTAATTTCTGATATGTATACTTAATATGCCTAATTAGATCTAACTGATTCCATAACTAAGAAATGGCTTAACATTGCTAATTATACCTAAAGTAAAACTGTTCGCCTGATGTACCCATTAACACAACAAAGTTTTCTTTTTTGTCCACTGATAAGTTTTTGCGGCTCATTTGTCAATATTTTTGCTGCTCTAAACAGTTAGCAGTATTATTTCTTTCCATGCAGCTTCCGATAAACAGTGATTACATACACCCCTTTAAAGCCTGAACTCCGAACTTCCCATTTTATCTCTTTCTTATTTCCGATGAATCGAAACTGTAAAACCGGCTGCCTACAGGTGACTTTTCTTTACCATCAAACCTCCAAATCTTTAAATCCCGCAATAACTAACTTTTGTTACTTAACCAGTAGTATTTTTTTGTTGAAAACACAAATCGATTACTATGTCTTAAATTTAAATAACAAAAGCATAAAATATAATAATTTAAACATTGAATAAATATGAAACAATTTCAATCAACAAAATGCTTATTTCATGTTAATATTGTTAATAATGGTCGTATTTTTTCTTTAACTGTGTAAACTAAATATAATTTACTTTGGTTACCTGTACTTTTTTTGAAAACAAAAATAATTTTAAAAACTAAAGAAAAATGTTTTATATTACCCTGGTTGATATGAAATTACCTGTAGTAAAATAAACAAATAATGTGTATGTGGTTTTAAACGCGGATATAGGATTTTGTAATTTCGTTATTTTCAATATTTGGTATGTTTAACGGCCGAGTGATGATCGCGTTGTTAAATTTAGCAATGGACTTAACAGTTTAGAATGTTTAACAAAACGTCATTGTCAGTGTTATTTAATGATTTTAGTAGGCAACCTGTCAAAATCTGACATTTTGTTAAATATTCTAAACAGTTGTCAACTTAGCAAATTGTTAAAAGTTAACAACGGTTTAGAATATTTAACAAAATGTCAGATTTTAACAGGTTGCCTACTAAAATCATTGAATAACAATGACAATGACGTTTTGTTAAACATTCTAAACTGCTAAGTCCATTACTAAATTTAACAACGCGATCATAACTTGGCCGTAAGTCTTATAACCACCTCCCTTTAGATTTTGTTCCGCAATATTGTTAAATTTTATATATTAATTAATTTTTTTAATACATAGCCACACAAAAAAAAATGTTGGGTATTCTTTTCATAGTACATATATTTTCCGTAGTAATTTTACATTCCGGTCAGGACTCCGGGGTCAAAATTCCATCATCACTGAAGAACTGGTAAAAAATAGGAAATTTTAATAAGAATTAACTAGGAAAGATTGGAATAAAATGAAAAGTAAACCCAATTTTATGTGGAGCATTGTAACCAGTAAGTAATAGTAATTACTTAGCAGCCCGATAACCCCAGTAATCAATAAACACAAATTACTGTTGTGGGAACAGCTACAGAACACAATCAAAAAACTAAGGTAGTAAGAAAATGTTTTTTTTTTAAGTTTAAAAGCTTACAAAAACCACCTATTAATATTAAAAGTATACCCAATTTTAGTATGCTGATAATGTTGTTAGAAATTTACTGAAAACCCATTGTATTATTAAGAAAATTATCTAATATAATTAACATATATGTAACTTAACAACCTATAAAAAACTTGATGTTAAAAAACTTTGTAAGTTTAAAGTCGTAGATTTGCAATAATTGTGTCTCATATTTTTTTATATTATAAACTGAATTCAATATAACCTGGTAATAAAACTAAAATAAATGGAATTAAAGTGATCGTGAAAGTTAATTTTAAAAATACGGTATACAAATTGCACCCGTTTAATTTAGGCAGTCACTTTTTATGACTTTGTAGATTAAATTTTAGAACTTAAATATGTAATGTAACATGTTTCGCAAAAAATCGATATTTAAAGGATTCTTAAACTATCAAAGACTAGTTAGAGTAATTAATATTATTCAAACACCAAAATTATTGAATTAAAAATTAACCTTGCATTTATTTATTTAATAATGCTAGAAAAAAAATTAAATATATACTACATTATGAAATTAAGTTATTATAAAAACTAACAATAAATTTGTCTTAGATTGTTATTATGCGATTCTTGAATTTAAAAGCAAAATAAGTTATAACAAAAAAAACAGAAAATTTCGTTTTTCTATTAGCTAAACACGCGCATACCTTTTAGCCTTTCATCACCCCGAACATTATCCCATGCAGTCTTACATCAAAATGAAGGCGCTAACACAAACACATGGTGGCTTAGCCGAACTTCTTTCTGACTTTTATGTGTTATATAAAACGTAAATAAACCGTCATTTCACAAAAAGCATTTGAGCAGTTTTTTCTTGATGGAATGTTTCGAGTGGGTTGGGATGAAAGCCCGATAGAAAGCCTTACGCCATTTAAAAAACGGGTCTATAACCTTTTTTTAAATTCATAGCCTGAGTACTGATGAATGTGTTTACAAAACTTATCCTATTTTGTAACTCTATTATGTTAAAGTTGATACTACCTATTTTATTAAACAACTCCTAATAAAATGTGTTGTTTACGGTTGTGATTGTGGACAAACCAAACCACAATTAAAGTTAAATTGTAAAATAAAAATCCAACAAATAATATAGAATAATTTATTATTAGAATATTTTTTTGCAAATTTAAAAATTTTAAAAATATGTATATTTTTTATTTGGACCGCTTTATTTTCAGGAAATCTTATTATTATTCTTTAAATTCTGAGAATAAAATTTCTTAATTTTATTTTCATATAGTATCATAAAGCTATTTTTTTTTAATTTGAAAAGGTGACGCTTTTTTTTACTGTATATATAACTCAGTAAAATAAACAACTTTTGAAATAATATTTTTTATAAATACTGAAAAATAAGAAACTTACATTATTAAGTGTTTCGAATACAGTCCTGTCTTATGTAAGTTGTGACCGCCCAGGAAGTCTCCTAGTGCTTGGACACGTTGGACGTGATTTTCCCGCAATGTTGTCCACACTTTTTTTTTAACTTTAACCGACCTGACTTGCAATCACCCGAGTACTTGGGTCCAGAATGAGCCCGCAAGAGAACCCGTCGCGCGTACAATCTTGAAGCACAAATTAACGACACTCTCCATAAATAAGGAACATATCCACGTATTAATTGTTTTTGGATTGTGCCATTTTCGCGATTTAACAATGATTTAAAATTAACTCTGCCTTCGTCCGGTTAAAGCGATGTGACTGCATCATACTGCGTGATTAACATGACGAAAAACAAGCGTAAATAAAAAATAAACTATTTATTTATTTATGCCCAGGCCCGCACTAGACACACTTTCAAATAAATTTATGTAGCTTTGTTATTTTTGGGTTTTCGAAAAATTTTTATTTTAAAAAGTTGTTTATTTTAACGAGTTTTATATTAAAAGCTACTGAGTCCCTATATAAAATAGATGCATTTTTTGTATTACTGAGTACAATCAAATTAAGAAATTATATGAAGCAAGGCTAAATTGTCTTCCACATAAGATTGGAAACACTTCATCCTACCAGACTGATTTTGCGCCATGATATAGTTCTTAACCTGTAAACATGTTTTTTGATAATCTGTTCGAATGGATAGATGGCCAGACTGAAACCCATTAGATTAATTCCTTTTTAAGATATTTAAAGAAAATGTTTCCTTTTAATATAAGTAATTTTCAATTAAAACTCCTTATTTTTATTTTATTTTAATTTAGTCAGTAAAAAATATATGTTTTAATTACTACACTGGCTGTAATTCCCAAACAAGATTTTAAAAATTATTCTTGCCCTCTCGGAGGTAAAGAAATTCAATGATATGGGTTGTGAATGATCTATGACTAAAAAAGAATTCTACTTTAATCCTAATTATAAAGCTTTTTAAACTGTAAAGTTGATATTATTTAGTAAACGTGTTTTAATATATGTGCCTAACAGTTTAATTTTATTTAAATGCGCTTAATTTTATAAAAAGTGTATTTTAGATAACTTCCGCACACAAAAATCGTAGTTTGTACGTAAATATTTCATTTAGGGGATTATTTTCGGTAAAATTGGATATAGCTATATGTTAGTTTTGGTGTCAAAAATAAATTATTTACTTGACTATGATCTATTGGAAAATATTACAGTTTCATGGTGATTCCGTGGCCATTTGTATATGACTTTATCCAATATTATATTATATATATATATATATATATATATATATATATATATATATTATATATATATATTTATATTATATATATTTATTTATATATATATATATATATATATATATATATATATATATATATATATATATATATATATATATATATATATATATATATATATATATATATATTTATATATATATATAACAGTAAACGTTTAAGAAAATTAAGATATTTTGATTACCCGCATTTTCGACATAATATGTTCATATGAACTTTTTAATAAAAAATATTTAAGGAATTACCCCCTTAAATATTTAGGATAGCTTAAGGAATACCCTGTATAGTAACTTTTACAGATATTATTTTATTTTTGGTTTTTTTGTAGAGTAAAACTTTGGTAATGTAAATGTAGTTATTCAGTTAGAAATTTTTACAGTACCACTAAACTTTGTTTGTCTAATCTTTTTTATGCCTTTGTCAATAAAAGCTGTAAAATGGTTTCATACAATAAAATGGCGCCGTGCACAAAATGTACATTTTACTAGTAAGTAATATTTACAGTCGGATGAATTGGTAGATTTGAATAAAGTTTAAGCTAGTTTTTTTTTAGAATTAAGTTGATGGTTATAAATTTTTTAATCTCCTAAAAAAATCTTTTTGTACCTTTTAAAGGGGGTTATCTTTTTTTGCAGAAATGCAAAAAAATATTTTATTTAGTTTTAAAATGTCATTTTTTTTAAATAAAAACTCAGCTATAACACCCGATTTAGGTTCCTCGTATTTTATTCAAAAGTAAGTGATAACAAGTCTTTATAAAAACCAAAAAAGAAAAATTTAAAAAGAGAAAAACTATACTAAAAAACTATTTGCCATTTTCTATTTTTAATCGCATTTCTCATTCGAATTAAATTTATTTTGTTGGTAATAAAACTGAATACAAAATTGTTAAGTAAAACGTTTCGAAAGTAATAAGATGGTTTTAAAAATGAACCAATAAATAAGTTGTTAGGAAAATGTTAATTGTATGTCGTATCTCTTGTGTGTCAATTCATTTTGTTTTTTTTATATTGTTTAGAATTCTACATAAAAAATACACAAAATGGCTATATCACATTTTAGGTTGCTTAGCGTAGTATATTATTATTTTGGCATAATTATCACTTTTTACTTAACATAGTTGTTCACTTAGCATTAATGTCTTATTCAGCATGGATTTTCTAAACTTTGTTATTAGGTGATTTTTTATATATTAAAAAAAATTGGATTCCCACACTCACCACAACTAACCACACAAAATTAAAAGAGATAGAGTTGTTTTAAGAAGAGTTGTCAAAATTTTAAATTTAGCAAGTTCCCAAAAAGCAATTATTCATTAAAGAGCAAAAACACTTAAAAAAATTTGTTAAAATGAACACTAGTTTAGTCAAAATTTCCAGAAGACATAATATTAACCATATACAGGGTAAGTCTGTGAAGTGGGCCCCCATTTATTGCTTTAAATATTAAAAGTGGAAAAAAAGTTATACAAAAATATTTTGGTTTTTACTGCTCTTTATTTTGCGAACAACGTTATGTATACAGGGTGTATCAGAAAGCCCGTACAAGGACAAAGTTAATTTTTTTTAAATGGCTTCCTATATTTTTTGTTTAATTTTTGTATTCTACATAAAATTCTAGATATTTTTTATTTGGCATATCATATCCCTATATTTTATTGTTTACGAGATATTCTCATTTAAATAAAAATTAAGAATGAAAAAATCCGCTCATCTCTTAATGTTGTTTTACGTTTCTATGGTTTTAGCGGTTTTTGTAGAATGACAAAACAGCCATAGTAATAATTAATAAGTAATTAGATATTAAATGACGAGTAGAAATAGGTAAAACCTTAAACAAGAAAAAAACGATTAAATCAATTTTTTACAAATTAATAGAACTGTCATTTCCACATTTTTATTAATCTCTATAGCATATATGGTTATTATGCAAATCTCAAAAAACCGCTGAAACCATAGAAACGTAAAACAACATTAAAAGATGAGCGGATTTTTTCCTTCTAAATTTTTATTTGAATGCGAATATCTCGCGAATATAGGGATATAATATGCTAAATAAAAAATATCTAGAATTTTATGCAGAAAAAAAATGTAACAAAAAATATAGGGTGTCATTTAAAAAAATAAACTTTGTCCTTGTACGGACTTTTTGATGCACCCTGTATACATAAAGTTGTTCGCAAAATATAGAGGAGCAAAAACCAAAATATTTTTGTATAAAACATTTTTTCTCAATTTGATAATATAAAGCAATAAACGGGGGGTCTCACTTCACAGACTTACCCTGTATATGAAAAATATAATTTCCTAAAATTATTTTCTTAATAATATTAAATTTACTTTGATTAATATTCTTTTTATTTGGTTTGTTTTAATATTTGTGTATATTTCTTTAAGTATCTTATTCAGCAAATATAGATCATATTAATGTTTGAGGTAAAATAAACAAATTATGTGTTATAAGGCAATCATTCACCGTACAGTGTCCAGATTTTGTCGTAATTGTATCTTGGTTATAAAGACCTGTGGTTTTTGCGAATGTGATTACTTTTTAATGAAACGAAAGATTACACCAAAATGGTTTTCATCACTCTCTTTGTTTTTGACATAGAGGGCATTTTTTTCATTTTTGGACCCATCTCGCATTTTGATTGTCTTGTAACTTACAATAAAAATAAAAATTGGTGTTGGTAGGCATTTTTATGTAAAATCTAGTGGTGTAGTTAGATTTTTGTCAAATTACATATTTTTTGAGATATGAACCAAATATATGGTTTTTTTTCTTATACCCTTTCCATACCCAGTATGTTTTTAAATCGTTAAATTATATCCCATGAGAACTTTTCAAAAATATATAATGCTTATTACTTATTTTATATGTTTAGATCTTAAGTCGATGTTTTTAATTTTAAATTGAATTTCACAAAGTTAGTCGTGATATAAAAACACATTACTTTCCCGAACAAGAATTTGAAAAAATTAATGTTTTGGAAAAAGTAGAAAATACCCCTATAAAGTCCTGCAGAAATATTGTAGAGCAAGTAGGAGTGCCAAATCCAAGGTCCAAAAAATTCTACGAAAACATAAATTAAACTTAATTCAAAATTTGTACCGTGGGGATGCAAAGCGACGATAAACTTTTTGTAACTGGTATCTTTAAACTTTTAATATGGATAATAATTTTTACAAAAAAGTAATATGGTTGGACGAGGCTTTTATTAGCAGTGCTGGTATATTAAACAGACAAAAAAGCACATATTGGTCCAGAGAAAATCAACATGTGATTTTTACTAGAGAGCTACAATGTAGATTTGGTTTCAGCCTGGCATGTTTAAGTCTAGGATCTAAATTCAAATTTCATATTAATGAAAAAAGTTGAATAGCGAGTAGGTCCTTAAATATATAAAAAAAATACTCTAACTGCTATAATGTACCGTTAACCCTGTTAAATCGGTTATATTTTTAGCAAAACGCTGTTTCAGCACATAATGCAAAAATAATGAGAGCATATTTAAATGATAATTTTGATTAGATTGACACCCATGGTTCCCATGGCCTTATAAGCTGGCCTCCAAAATCACCGGATTTATCAATTCTGGACCTTTTCTTTTGGGGTTATTTGAAAAATAAAATTTATTGTTTTAACATTATACCATTTAAGAACTTCTTAAGTCATAGAACAATTAAACAATTTAAAAATTTAAAAGGCCGCCTATTATTATTATTAATTGCACCAGGCAAAATTAAAACGGCAAATAATAATTGCATAGAACATAACTCCACTATAGTTTAAACAATAATTTTAACAGCTAAATAAATAACTAGTTTTTGAATTTTATTTTTGTGAGGTAAGATTTTAAATTTGATATAAAATTTAATACTAGTAAAAATAAGATTTAGGCATAGATTAAAAATCTATCTTTTTAGAAAAAGTTCGATTTGGTCTACTGGTAATTAAAAAATAGCTAATTTTACTTAGTTTTAAAAACAATGTAAGTTAAAGTATAAGGAATAAATAGATAAAATGCTAAACCAGCTTTTTTTAAATAAATAATACCTTAGTTGAGACTATATAAAAACGACTTACTAAATTATGGTTTAAATTTTACAACTTTTATTTATGGACCAAAATTATAAAAAATCTATGCAATATGCATATTTTTTAAAGGCTTTCACCCGATGTAATTCAATGACCTAAAAAAGAACAAAGTGTTCCAAAAGAAAACTGATACATTTGGTTCATATCTTAAAGAATATTAAATTTTAAAAAAATCACACTACACCAGCGAATTCCACGTCAAAATATCCAATAATATCACTTTTTATTTTGTTGTAAGTTATAAGATAACCGAAATACAAAGGGGGTACAAAAATTTAGAAAAATGAATTCCACCCTGTACGTCAAAAACGAAGAGAGCCAAGAAAAATATTTTAGTGCCGTCATTCGTTTCTTTAAAAAAAAGTGACTTTTTGCAAAAACCACAAGTTTCTATTTCTAATTATAACCAAGATACCTTGCAATTACAACGAAACCACTGTACAGGGTGCCTGAAATATAGATTTATAAAGTTTTATGACCCTCCTGATACAAACATACTTTGATTTAAGCCAAATAGCTGATAAAGAGGGCCAAAAATTTTAAGGAATATTAGTAAAGGCAAAATAACAATTTTAAACTTATTATGTATTGTGGATGTATTTCATATTGTTTTGACAGATTCATATGCAATATATGTATATAAGTTGATGTATATATGCTATAACACGATACTTAAAGAGTGACTCGCATTAGGGTTGTAGATTTTAACAAAACGACGCGTCGAAAATTTTCTTCACTTAATGGATTTATTGCGATGGACTCTCATAGGATCTAATCAAACAAGACCTTTTCCTAATTTCTTACATAAATAGTGTTTTATTTATTTTGACCTTGGCAAGCTTCGTTAAGCATTTGCTTTAAAAAGGGCAAAATTGCAAAAGGCTTACGGCGATAAATGAATACTACGGAAATATTCTGGGTCGCACGCTTGGTTGCAAAGATTTTCATATTTTCTGTTATTGTTTCCAAATATTTTATTCCCCTTTAAAAATATTTTACGTGGCATCCAAATAATATTTATCACAAAATTGTTTCAATAAAGACATAGTAATAGCGTTCTTATGTGAAATAAAATGGGTATTTTGTTTATATTAAAATCAATAGCAATGTCTATGGTTATTTATCATAATCAACAATATTTTTTTTTAGTTTTCTAATTCTTGCAAAAGTTTTTTAAAGAAGACCAAATATTAAAATAACTATATCACATATGATAGCTAATGTATTGATACAGGTCAACATTTGATCTACGCGGGAACGCCGGAAGCGGTTAGTCGCAACTAGGGTTTTTGGGGTCGCTGATTACGATAGGAGGGTCGGATTAAGCGACCTCGAAAACATAGGCCTAATTTTATCAGATTTTTTCGATGGATATTTTTTTCATTTGACCTTCAAATGACCTTGAACCTAACGTAAAGAAGATTAATCGACCCTCTCATCGTAATCAGCGACCCTAAAAACCGTAGTAGCACCTAACCACCTCCGGCGTGCCCGCGTAGATCAAATGTTGACCTGCGTAATTAAAGAATATTTGTAAAAAAAATGTTGCATCTAAAAATTTTATTTACCGCAAACATCTAAATAATGCTTTTTACTGACACAACTATAGTTAGTTCTAAAATGTTAAAAATTTAGGGTACATTAGGAAGTATAAATTATTATTATTAAAAATAAGTTAAAAGCTGTTACTGTCACTTTTAAATGAACTGCAACTTAAAAAACAAAACTGTTTACTAAATAATATGAGGTTGTTACTAGAGCTAATATTTATTACAATGTAAATATTACTTACTTGATAAAAAATACTGGTAATTTTTGTATGAAAAATACAAATACATCTTTTTTTTATACCTTTCACCGATTGAACACTATGACACACTCAATCTGAAGTTACTGGAAAAACTAACTGACAAATCTCAGCTTTAACCATTCTAGATGAATAACGGGATCCACTTTACATGTTTTATGGCCTTAGTGTCATGTTTTCGCCATAAAACATGCGTAACGACATTTAACGGGACCGACATCCATAAAAGTACTGCAATGAAAGGGCTGCGCTGATGACCTTCCGCAATATTGGCCTTTGTACAACGGCCCTCGATTTTTTGCTGCTAATTTCTTTTCAAAACGTCGTAAAAGGTCATAAAAAAATAGTTTTAGTGGCGCGTGGTATATACCATTTACGTTTGTCTTATACAGAGTGGTTGAAGCACGTAAAAATTTTAAACATAGCTTTATGGTTAAAGCGTAGATTATGTTCGTAAATTAGTTGCTACATTTCAATTAATATCCAAGTATTTGTTTATAATTGAGCTAAAAATATAATTAAAGAGTTATTTAGCATATTTCGTAATAAAATATAATTTACAGAAATTTGGTACCTACACCTTTATAGATTAGTGTGGGGTTTAAAGTTGCATACTGAAAGTTTAACCCGTTTAATTATTTTCGGCGATCGTTTATTTATGAGTACTAAAAATGCTTTCAAAACCATTTAATAATAGTCCTTAATAATGCATTATTTTCTATTAATAAACGATTTTGGCATATGCATGTAAAAAACGCAAAACAAATATTGTGTCAGTTTTAACCTTGTCATTTATATAACAATCATTAAAATATTTGTTAAGTTGGTTGCCTAAAACCAAAATACATACCCAAAAAATATTGTAACTTATTTGGGCATTTATTGCTGATTTATGGTCTCAACCCTTCACGCGCTTACTAGGATCGCTCGTTAGATGGCCTTGATTATTATTTGTCCCTAAAATATACCTATATTATAAAATAGCTGTTATAGGTTTTTATGAAATAAGAAAAAAAATGTTTTTAATATTTTTACCTTTACTTTAAAGGATAAGGGCAACCTAATTTAACCTATTTTTTCTAATCCCTTAGAAAAAAATAGTATATTTCATTACCAGTACGGAAATGACGATTTTTCCGTGCGCGCGTGACAAATTCTCGTGTGAGGCGCAGGCGAACACGGGAAGTCATACAAAAACGGAAAAATCCATTTCTGGACGTGTAATGAACGATATTTTTTATTATACTTAGGTACCTAAAAACAACATAAACAAAAAACATCGCAAAAAATGAAATAAGAAAATTGCGATTATTTATTTTAATTTTTAAAACAGTAAAACAATTTAAAAAAAATTACAAGCTAATTTAATCTTAGAAGTTTAATTTTGGACGGAACCGTTATGATTAATGGTTATATTTATTGTACAATTCGTATTATTGTTGAAGCACAATCCCTTTTGTATTTCTTTTTGTTGAACTAAAGATGTTGAAGCGGAGTGTTCGTGTATGTTTTGGTTCTCTTGATTGACTGTTACAGATTTTGTAGTTTCCAAGTTACAAGGCCTAAACAACTTTTGGTATACTTTAATTTTTCTTTGTATGGGCTCCTCTATATATCCTTCTGCTACATTGGAAGAAAGCCATCCTCCGTGTCTTTTCAAAGTGAGTAAATCACCGCCGCTTTCTACCAACATGGTAGCCGAAGAACGCCTTAGCCCATGTCCGGTATATTCCTCGTGGTTTTTTAGTTTTAGGTATTGTGCAACAATACCACTGATAGTACAGGAATAGGAAACAGGAATTTATACATGGAAATGCTACAAACCTTTTTTTTTCGGATAAGTTGGATGAACTGCTATTAAAGTACCGGGGACAAATGTAGCTTTGGTTCTTTATGTAAGCACTGAATAGGATTTAAAACCTATTTGCCATTTTACTTTAAAACGATAAATAAAGGTAGTTTATTCTTAATGGTATTTTATGTTTTTTTATTTTTTGGGTACTCTGTATAAAAAAATCAAAAATTCTTCTCGAAATTTTTGGTCCATTTGTCCTATTGGGATGTCTATCCGTGGACATACTGTATATATATTTTTATATATATATATATATATATATATATATATATATATATATATATATATATATATATATATATATATATATATATATATATATATATATATATATATATATATATATATATATATATATATATATATATATATATATATATATATATATATATATATATATATATATATAATAAAAAAAAAAATTTACACTTAATTAAAAGCAGAAAATCCTTTTAATATTTCTTCACAATAATTCTTTAAACTAACGGTACAAGTCAACCCTATTTTTTGCTGTTAATTTCTTTTGGAAACATCGTAAAACCGGGCTATATTTATTGGGCAATCCATTTTAATTGCCAAGGCAAAGACTGTCAATTTACGAGACCAAAAGTTTTGAGGGCATGACGTTTAACCCTTAAAATAAAGTTACGTAAATTCTCTTTTTAAAAGGTTTTATGGGTTACTAACTTTAAATTTAAATTAATAAATTGCAATATTGGCCCTGATCTTATTTTAGCAATTGAGTGTGAAAAGCAATTAGAACGTAATAAATTTTCATTAAAAGTTAGCACCAATAACTTTAAATAAACATTTAGTAAAAATAAAATCCACCTTAATTTAACCGATTTTTTAAAAAGGTTATATAACGCAAAAAGGGAATTAAACAATTCAATTTGCTGGTAATTATTGTGACAAAAATATATCTTTAAGTAAAACTTATTTTTCTTATGCGATTTTATATCATTTGATTAAATTCAAAATAATTTATCCATAACCAGGGTTTTGCCAAATAAGTCATTTTATTGAGACTATAATTATGACATGTTGTCCTGTTTAAGTAATGTAGTTAATATTATGGGATGAATTATATCCAAGTAAGGCGTGAGAATTATGAAATTGGCGAATATGGAATAAGTAAAAGAGTAAATACAATTTATATTTACAGAAAAATTATAACAGTTATGTTTCAAAAAAAGTTTTGTTTATTAAAATATACACATAAGATTGAGAAAAAAAATTCAGATTGTCATATATTGTTAATCTATTAAACAAATATTCTTAACGGCTAAGAATAGTGTAAAAACTTTATAAAAATTATGTTATTATTACTCTTAAAAATGTGAAATGGTTACAGTAACAAAATGTGTACCAATTCTCCATAAAATTGTGTAAGGAGATTTATTATACACAATTTGTGTACTTTTAAATAAATTAAAAAAAAAGAATATAATCAATTTAATACGTATGTATGTTTATTATTGGATCTGCAACATATTAACATATGATAATATATTGGGCCGTTTTAAGTAATATACAAAGTTTAATAGGTACATGTATGTAGGTTTGTATGTTTGTTTGTACGTTTGTATGTTTTTACGTTGTACGTTTGTACGTTTCTACGTTTGTACCTTGACGTTTGTACGTTTGTACGTTTGTACGTTTGTACGTTAGTACCTTGGTACGTTTATATGTTTGTACGTCTGTACGTTTGTGCGTTTGTACATTTGTTTGTTTATAAGTTTGTATATTTGTATGTTTATATGGTTTCTTTTTTATCTTGGGACAGTCCAGTTTAAGCTGATCTATATTTGTATTTTATATGGTACTGTTTTTATTTTTTTTATATATATATATATATATAATATATATATTATTATATATATATATATATATATATATATATATATATATATATATAATATATATATATATATATATATATATTATATATATATATATATATATATATATATATATATATATATATATATATAATATATATATATTTGTCCACGCCTTTCTCCAATACTATTGACTGGATTGTAAGTTTTTATTGACTTACTTTCGTTTCAGTAAGTATTTAGTAGTGTATATTTCCTTTTTTGTTTTCAAAATAATTAATAATATTAAATACCATTTTTTTTTGCTTTTGGTTATAGGAATCCATTAAAAGGCTTTTTTCCATATGGATTTTTCTTTTCCTCTAACTTTAAATTTAAATTATTAAACACAAAAGATATGTATTCCATTATTTAAAACAAAGCAGGTATTTTTTTCACATAATAATTGGTTCAGAGCAGCTGGTTTTTATTATTATAGTTTTTTTGGTCATTTGCGCTTTAAAAAAAATGAACTTGTTTTTGATTTATTGAATTTACTTTAATTGAAGCACTGTATTTATAGATAAATATAGTACTACTTACCGTAAATAACAGGTTATTTAGCGAAATAAAGTGCCAAAAAGCTTGTCAACCTGGAACAGACATACCCAGAATACCTATTTAGTCTACTGCATTGCCTGCGGTTGACTCTTGCATTCAGTCTAATATAAAATATCAGTAAATTAACAATTCTGCTACCAAAACCATGCAATTTAGCTTAAAGCAGTGCTTTTACTTTAAGTGTCATTTGCTTTAAACCCGCATTACCCTTACTGGTAATGTCTTTAAGGCTAACGACACAGATTAAACGAGTTATGTATGTTTAAGTTTAAAAATAATAAAACATTTTTATATGTTTTAAACAAATACGATACACTTTTTATGTATAGGGTGATTCAAAAAAACTTACGCCATCGCTCAATGAAAGATTCCTTGGCTAAAAATAGGACAATTTTTTTATAAACATTTGTCCAAAACGGATATAGGCTGTAAAGAAAAATTGTTGAGTTAAGTTGGGGTTTTTCTTTTATTTTCAAATCGGATTTCTTCATTTAAATAGAACTTGACACAGTTGGAACATTGACTGACATTATTGGAAGGTGCATGTCAGTCAATGTTCCAACTGTGTCAAGTTCTATTTAAATGAAGAAATCCGATTTGAAAATAAAAGAAAAACCCAACTCACCTTCAACAATTTTTCTTTTGTTACTGTTACTGTTAAGAACCAGTGGTGTATCTATATATCTATCTTAGCATGGTGTGTTCCCTCGGTGGGGCCCTGAACACTGAGGCCTAAGCCCATTATGCTCTACACCAACCCTTAATCATACACAGGTTCCGTAACCCTGTACTATCCCTTATGTATGCATTTCTTTTACACACTGATATGGCGCTGTCATTTTGCTTACTAAAGCCCCAATTTTCTCACTAGTGATGCGAGTCCTGTTAGTGGTAGGAATCTTATAATATTTAGGTCCAGCCATGCCGTTCCTAGACATTTCCCTCTGGTGTGCCCTAGTGCTGGGCAATCTCTAAGTTATATCTCTTCCCTGTCCACAAAATCTACATGTACTTGTCTCACTTTTTCCTATCTTGTTAAAATGTGTCTGTTTTTACAATGACCTGTCAGTATGCGTGTCAGGTTTCTCATTTGCACCCTATTGAAGTCCTCTATGCTCAGGTCCTTCCATAGGTCTTCCCCAATAATAGCCTTGGATTGTCTGGCTTTTGTCTTTTTCCAGTTCTCATCGAACCATTTCCCTATCCATGTTGCTATCTCTGTCATATCCGTGTTGTAGGAGATTCCCACGGTATATTCAGGTCTATTGTCCTCAGCTCCCAAATTGGCGAGTTTGTCAGTCATTTCAATCCCGGATCCCTTTGTGTCCAGGGACCCATTGCAGGGTGACTCTGGCGGTTTTCGTTAGTTCATTAATTGCTTTCCGACATCTATTTGTAAGTTCTGATCTTGTGCACTGTATTTGTTAGCACCCCCATCGGTGCCTTACTGTTAGTACATATGGTTATCTTTCCCCTGTATCTTATATTAAGGCAGTATTCTATGGCTTTGGCTATTACCATAACTTCTGCCTAAAATACGGTTGCATACTTTTCCATTGTTCCATAGAACTTGTATGTCGTTCTTTCTACATAGAAGCCGAAGCCTGTGCAGCCTCCTTTCCTCGAGCCACCTGTATAGATGGCTGTTCCTTTGCTTGGTGTCCCACAGCGTTTGTGCGCCGAGTCATCCGCCGATGCCACGTCCACCTTGTGCATGAGGTCTAAGTGGATTACTGGATGCTACCCTGCTTCATCGATAGAGCCACAGTTCTCACTTGGCCCATGATGTCACAGTGCCCCCCTCATCCTCCACACTCCAGTCTTAGTGCCTCTACCCTTGCAGAGGCCTTGATCATTATATGGAGAGGTCGGAGCCCCGTTATAATCTCCAGCGATTCCGTCGGAGTAGTGGATGTTGCCAGTGGTGTAACTTCGGACAATTTTATTTATCTTTTTATCATTATTTTGTGGTAACTTTTTTGGTATTAATACTATTAATGGTACATGATTCGGTATTTTTTTACTTTACGGATATGACGCCGATATTCATAAATTTCTGCATACGGGGGTTCTTGAAACTGATTACCAACAAATGGAAACATACACTGATTAGGCACTTATATATTAAACAAGTACACCAAAGTTTACAATAGTTGATTGTCTATTTTTAGTAAAAATTACCTTAAACAATTAACTTTTCTGTGCGTTGTAAGAATATATATGATGTATAACTGGTTGCTTAATTTTTAATTTAGTTGTAAAGAAATAAAAAACTTATTTGAGGTGTTTTTTACTAAAAATAAGCAATAAACTTTAGTTTATTTTAGTAAATTGGTTTATTATATAAGTGCTCAATCAGTGTATGTTCCTTTTTGATGGTAATCAGTCTCAGGAAGAAGGAATTTTGAGAAAATATCCGTTTTGAGGTTAGTCCACTTGGAGTCCTCATAACTCAGAAACCAAAGGTTGCCGAAAAAAACTGATTTAAGATATACGTGTCATGTCCGTAAAGTAAAAAATTACCCATAATTCTTATTGTCTGCTAAGTTTTGAGAGAATAAACTCAAAAAACTTTTCCGAGCTATTCCAAATTAAAACTTGCGTGCCAGAGAAAGTTTAAAATTTAAAATTAAAGACAATTGTAATTTTTCAAAAAATGTTTAAAATTATCCAACCCCCTTTTAAGTACACGTATTGAATCCCACTTTTATAGATTTTTTAAAAATTGGTATTGTGATTAATTTTAAATATTACCCTTTTCGTATTACGCAAGTCTAAAATAAGATTATTTCGAAAGCCGTTAAGTTTTTCGGGTTAAATTAGAAGCATCTTTTTTATGTGAAACTAAGCAGACAATAAGAATTATGTACCAAATTTAACCCAGAACAAATAATTGTAAAAAAAAATAAATAAAATTGCCACTGGCCATAATTATAATAAAAGGTTTTCATTAGAAGTTGTATTTCATTCAGTGTTCTAACCGTGCCACGTTTAACTCAAATCAAAGAACCTGATTTAAAAATAAAAGAAAAGTCGCACCCTGCATCCTAAAAATGTAGCCGTTTTGGTACTATGTTTGTTTATACAAAATTGTTGTCTTATTGTTGGCCATTGATATTGGTATATATATATATATATATATATATATATATATATATATATATATATATATATATATATATATATATATATATATATATATATATATATATATATATATATATATATATATTATATATATATATATATATATATATATTATATATATATTTTTATTTATATGTACAATAGCAAATATATAAGAAAAATTTTGATAAACAAACATTTTTAGTAAATAATAGTAATATAAATATAGTACTAATATATACTTTAACCTATTTTTAAATAACACCTTTTTACTACTGGTAATCATTAACAGTTTGCAACGAAATCAATTAATAAAAAGTGATATAATAAGGCGTATCATGCATTTTTATATTTGTATACTTTTTTGCATGGAGCCATTCTTGTCATACCAACCGTTCTTTTTTTCTGTCTGTGTGGAGTAAGAGTATTGCTGAGACTTGGTTAGTTAGTTAGTTAGTGTGGCTGTATGCGCTAATTTACTTTAATGATTGTAGTATAAATATTTCTTTTATTTAATTTCGAATTATATAATTAAAACGTATGCATGTGCTGTAAAAATAATTTGTTGGGTTTGTCATTTAAAAGTGTGGAGTTTTAAAAGTATTGCTGGGACTAAGTTATCAAAGGGATGTAAAGAATTATTTTAAAGAGCAAAAAACATTACCTTTTTATTCGTACTGAGATTTAGGTTATTCTTTTTATGTTAATTTTTGTTTTTTTCAATGAAATTTATTGCATAAATGACGTAGGTAGAATCGTTAGTGTGGTTGTTAACAATAATACATGAATTATTATTATTATTTTATAAAATAATAATGTCCCAAAACTTAATACCAATACCATGTCTCTTTATTGCTGTGTGCGCTGGTTTAAAAAAAGGTATTTTTTTTAACTTTAGTGGGTTTAGTATAAATATATACATATGCTGTAAAATAATTCGGTAGGTGTGCCATTTAAAAATGGTCAGGACAACTTATTTATAATTCACTGGTGCTTTAGCTAATAAAAATATGACATTTATAGTTACATATTATTAAAAAAAATCGGAATTTTAAGTGAAAAAAACGGCATTTAAAAGGAAAATGACAAAAACTTTGAAAAGGATCAACTTACATAAAATCTAATTTAAAAGCAATGTTTGACGTAATTGGAGAAACATTGTTTAAAAATTAGGGATGTTATTCTTTTGTAATAATATACACCAAAACTGTGAACAATTTTTTGTTTGTAAAATCCGAAAAAACTTAAAATATTAGCAACCTTTATATCGAAAGCTTAGCATTTACAGAAAGATATTCAAAAACATTTTCACTTATAAAAGGTATACAGCATTAAGTAATATATTGTATATTCTGTCGGATAATCTATAGCTCAGAGATATTTTTCTTATTTTTTATTTATAAATTTTCAGGAAATTTTAATATACTTTTCTTGGGATTTAAGCCATATAAAAATATGCATGCATTTGGTATCTAAAATTTAAATTTTAAGTTTAACTTTTTATTATATCATTTTAAAGGATATAGTTTTCTTGTTTGTGTATTTGTTTTACATACATACGTATGTATGTATAAAGAATTTACCAAATTCACAAAGAAATTTAAAATTCTTAAATCTCATGCAATTTTACCCCATATAGAGAAAATGTAGAATTTTACATATAGATATGAAAGATAATACAGATCTTTTATTCGTTGCACGAGAAACGAACAAAATGAAATATAAAATTTTTGATTACATTGTGAGCGTCACAGATATGGAAGCACCAAAAACATAAAATATGCCAAATTAAGTTTATCGTTCTAATTTCAAAGAAAAAGAAAAATATTCTAGTTTCTAGTTTTATTAAATCATCACAAATTTATTTGAGCAAGGTTTTTGATTTTCTTTCCGTGTAATTTATACACATGGGCGGCGCTTTTTCTTAAATAAAGAATAAGTACAAACATTTAGTGACTCTACCGAGACCAAAAATATTTGTCTCTTGTCCCGTATCGTCTCGTCTTGTCAAGACAAGAGACCCATTTTTCTTAAGTTTAAAGGCTCCAGAGGATGTACTTCTCTCTCCGAGAATTTTTTGGCTTCACTCGAGTTCTTTCGTTTTCTCGGTCAGAAATTTTACGTACAATGGCAAAAATTAAAATTCAAAATAATTTGACGTGTTGAGGATTATATTTATGAAATATATTAAACAAGAAAAAAGTGAATATATACTGAGTGCTTTATTACTGCATTCTTTAAAGATATTAAAAAAATTAGACTACATACAAAAAATCGTTAAACACAAAGCTATTCATTATTTATGTTCTATACATTCATTTTTTTACAGGATAAGTCAAAAAAATGTGGCAAAACAAACAAAAATTGCAAAAAAACTTTTACGCTCTAACTTTAATAGGAAACATAAATAATATTAACAAAGACGAATATTATAAGGGTATCGGAAAAAAGATAAGGAAATTATTACAGAACAATATGATTAAATAAAGCAAACACACTTACAACCATTTAAAACAATTGCGACAACATATCGATTAGTTTTTTTTATTTTTATTTTTAAATAATAAGTAACGGAACTTTGAAATCCAATAATTAAATAATAAGATATTTTTAAAGTTATTATATTTTTTCATAGTTCTATTTAATTGCAAATTATAGATTTAGTCATTCAATTATTTATTCAGAAAGTGCTTGCAAAGCAATTATTTGCATTTTTTTCTATTAAAAAATAATTATGCAGAAATTTTTATACCAGTTGTTTTAAGCCAATCAGATGCCTTGTTTTTGACAGGTTGCTATGGCAACAACCCGAATTTTTCGGAATTTTTTCGGTCACGTGACCTAGTTGAAAAATTAATAAGTGATAATTTCCCTGGCTTGACAGCTGTTACGTGCAGATGTCAGAATAACAACAGAGGCGTAGATTAAGTTTTTTTAATATTGGTAAAACGTCATTCTACCAATGCGCTGCAGCAGTCACAGCCAACTTCGCAGATTTTATGTTTCCTACCTAAATACTTACCGCGTTAAATTGTCATCGACTTTGCAAGAGAATAATTAATTTTCCCTTCTCTTTAGTAGTATAAGATTATTAGAGTATGAAGAAATGTGTTCATTTTGGGTTCTTGAGAATCGTTTTTTTTTTAACTACGGCAAAGGGAAAGTGAAAAAAAAAAACAAATTCAAAATATTTTTAATACAAAACACCTAGCGTCCAATATAACACATGTGCCTATACACCTATTTTTCCCTATCCTCTAGTACAATAATATTGTGTGATTCAAATAGAATATAATCAACTTGATACAAAAATGCAAACCTTATTTTACTAGAGTACAAGAAAATTAGAAAAAGGCCAAAAATTGTTTCCATATTGTTGACTTTGATCTCTTCGTATTGGAGGGAGTTAAGCTATCTACCTCAGTTCTTATCGCTTCTTGACTGTCTTTTCCTAAACGCGACATTTTATATTTGTACTTAACTCAATCACAAACAAAATTTTACTGGGCACGCCTTTGAACGTCAAAGTGTCAAAAAATTAATTAGTCACCTTATATTAAAACACCAAACCTCAAAGCAAAATAAACGCTTGCCAAATTGTCAAAATTTGTATTCTTTTTTTAAATAATTTTTGGCATAAAATTTTCGTACCGAATCTCCCGCAAGCTTGAATTAATCTCCGTAAATTTTTTTCTTTGTTGCGAATTTTTTAAGAAAATTTCCCGAGGCGCAACCGAGGGAAATTTTCAAAAAATTTGCACCTCGAAAAAATTTCCGGAAATAATTCAAGCTCTAGGAAGATTATAAGTGATTAAAAGATATTTTTAAATAACACCGAATGTTTCGCAGAAGTGGCTTACGTTTTAATAAATATCGCAATACAATTTAAAGGGTATATTTGTGATTGTGAAAGATTATCGGACGAGTGATGATCGCGTTGTTAAATTTAGCAATGGACTTAGCAATTGTTAAAAGTTAACAACGGTTTAGAATGTTTAATAAAACGTCATTGTTAGTGATTTTAGTAGGCAACCTGTCATATCTGACATTTTGTTAAACATTCTTAACAATTGCTAAGTTAACAACGGTTTAGAATGTTGTCAGATTTTGACAGGTTGCCTGTTAACTTTTAACAATTGCTAAGTCCATTGCTAAATTTAACAACGACCATCACTCGGCCGTAAATTTGGTAAATGTCAACATTTGCTAGTTAATGTCAAAAATTAAAAAACTGAACGTGGTGCATTCTGGTTAAAACTAAGAATTTTGGATGAGTTCATTAGTTTCGGTTCTTGCTAACCAGAGCGCAGCAAAGTGGAAAGTATTAGTTAGTGGTCGTTAAGTTTTTCTTTAAATATTTGACATTCACCAAATTCAGTAGCTTTAGGAAACATATAGGAGACATTACTACATTTTTTTTTCTTTTGGTGAGTAACCGTATTTAATTTAGCTATAGGATTAAGGCGAGATAAAACACTTGACATGTTTTTTTCTTTTTTTTACTTTTTAAAATTATTACCATTTAAAATTAGGATTTCATAGATTTAAAACGCAGACTGATAATTGCCTTGGGTTTACAATAGGCCTCGCAAGAGTTGAAATTTTTTGTGCGCATGCTCAGCCAAGTTTTTCGGGCATTTTATTTACAAATGTATTAGCAGTGGATATGTTAATAAAAAATAAGCAATAAAACAAGTATAATAAATTATTTATAAACCGTTCAATTCTAATTATTTTGCGTTCCTAATAAAATAATGAAACAAATATTTTAAGTAAAATGAATAATGTTATTTATATAGTCTAGGACGAATCGGCGCATGAGTATAGTCTGTCTCAAAGTATACCGCTAACCAAAGTTAGCTCTTGCCTTCATTTATGGATTATACCTGCCGACAGCAATAAAACTGCGGATCGGTAGCTATTAAAGGGCAGAACATTAGGGACGGAATTTAATAATATAAAGATTTATAATTTATTGTTTATTTAGTATAATCTTAAAATTACATTAAGAAATTAAATATATGCAAAGTTTTAATAAATTTATAACTGCATTATCTATACATAATTACACTTTTAATTTAAATATCTAAATCTAATTCTGTTTCACTATAAGAGTCATCATTTCGATTAATTACAATAGGATTTATGTTGTTTTGGATAGAAATGTAGAGTCCTCAATTTTTATAATGTGCTGTAGTGAATTTTTCCGGCTCTCAACTGGTATGTTGGTATTTACATTTTTTTATCAAATTTATAACACTGGGACTTAAAGTAGGTGTAAGATTTTCTGCTCTGATCTTTGATTTTACTTGGTTCCACAAATGATGGGGTTCAACATACAGTGATACGGAGGAAGCCGTAAGACAGTATGCCCAGCCTGTTTAGCCAAATTATCACATACATATTGTTATTTAATTGCATATGAATTTAGGACTTCCAAAAGTTGCGTTTTATTGTAACTGAATTCAAAATAAATATCATTGTCTTACAAATATTCCTGGATTTCAGTTTTTGAACTTGATGAAGCTGGTGCTTTGTGTAGCAGACGTCTGTGGTAGCTTGCGCTATCCATGACAATAACACTGTTGTTTGGAATATTTTTTAAAAGATAATTTTTAAACCAGTTTTTAAAAAGTTCTGCACTTGTATCCTTATGATAATCCAAGCTAGAATCCTTAATATTCTTTGCAGCAAGCAGTTTGGGACAAATCCGTCTTCTGAACCAGCGTGTATTATGGTAATGCGTTTTCCTTTATTTAAAGGTGCTTTCGTCTGACAGTTTTGACTGGAATCAACCCATCCTTTGGATACTGTGTCGTGTGTATCGAACCATGTTTCATCAAGGTAAATTATGAATCTGTTTTTTACCTATATCTTTTAATTTCTTTATTTCATTACTACTTGTCTTTTGTCTATTTTGCGGTATTTAAATCTCATTTTACAAACAACTCTATGGAGGATGGCACGGCTAATATTTACATTGGTTTCGTCTTCGTCTAGCTTCTTTTTCAGTTTATCTGAGGTAGAAATAACTCCGCTTTCATAAAGACAATATATTTTCCTCCTTATTAGGTCCTGATCACTATTGTCTATACGGTGAGATTGAAAATTACTACGTTTTTTTTAGTTTGTTTAATTCTTCACTAATAATAATATCCCTTATCGATGATATTGGTGTTTTTGTAAGTAGACAGGTTTCTTTTAAAGCTTCTTGTTTAATGAGACCTCTACTGATTAAAGTTTCATACATATTTTTTATAACCTGTTTTGCATCTAATGACAAATGATTTCGACGCGACATAGTTATATTCTCGTAAAACAACTTTTTCGAAACGCACAGTAAAAACGGTTATTCAACACTGCCACTAAAATATTAGCCAAAATATTTATATGCCTAATGGTTAATACTCAAGAAATACCTGGCCCACCCATGCCCTTATGAACAAGTGGGTTTACCCAATAACAATAGGTAATAAAATCGTTAAATATTTTTATTGAAATGCAAATAAAAAAGGTCCTATGACTTTTTACGATAAAGTTAATATTTTGTGAGAAATGAATTTTTAAAAGTTTAAAAAATCTCAAATTTGGGTACTTTTGACCCATGAAAAATTTATTAAAAAAAAGAATAAAATATAATAAATATATTTTTTAATTCTTTTTACAATAGTTAATAATATCCTAAATTGAGATTTTAATTTTTTTATTGTTTATATCTGTTTTTAATTGTTTATTAAGCGCCCTCACAAGTATGCGTCCCTTACCTTTAAGTATCGCCGTTTCCCTGACTCATACGCTGAATCGGCCTCTCTGTGTCCTATTCATTATTTATCCTTTATCTTCAAAACTATAAACTTTATCAAAATTGCTAAAAAAAGCAATTTTATTACTAATTGAATTATCTACAATTTTTTTTATAATTTTTTTTCTGGAATTAATTTTACAAAAGTTATTAAAGCTTGTAAGCCCGCTTGAGAAACAATTGAAAAACAGATATAACCAATAAAAAAATCTAAACCTTAATTAAGGATATTATTAATTATTGTGTAAAGAATAAACAAAAATTATACTTTGTTCTTTTTTTATATTTTCATGAGTCAAAAGTATTCAAATTTGAGATTTTTTGAAATTTCAAAAATTCATATTTCCAAAGATATTAACTTTATCGTAAAAAGTCATAAAACCTTTTTTATTTTTATTTCAATAAAGAACATAAAAACAAATAGTCTGGTTAAAAAATAACAATTCCTTGCAATTGTTTAGACAATTTCGGTTTAAACAATATGACACCAGGTAACCCCCTGGCAACATGCATTTATAACATCAGTAGCGGCAATTTAAAGAGGATCGTATAAAAAAATTGAGGTGGAATAGTTTTCAGTACTTAAACGCCGATTCGTCCTAGACTAATAAGGAAAAGGGTGATACGCGTAGTAAATTCTTTCAGAAAAATGTATATTATCTAATTAGTTTTCCAAAGCCTTGTTTTGAATATCGTCGAAAACTCATTAAAATAAGTAAGCAAAAGCACTTATTTAAATTTTTCCCAAATGTGCTAATGCGATTTGTGGATGAATCGGTGTGGACAAGGTGATGATCGAAAAATTATTCGAATTATTTTAATAGTTTGAATTATTTAAACAGATCGAACTATTCAAATAGTTAAATTATTGGAATACTTTGAATTATTCGAATATTTCGAATTATTCGAATAGTTCAAACTATTCGAATAATTCGAATATTCAATTTAAAATTAAAATCAAATAATTCGTATTCGATTTGCCTCAGATAATCTGAATATTCGAACACCCCTAATAAAGTTAATTTAAGATTTTTTTTATCTTGGGACAGTCCACGAAGGCTGATGCCTAAGTACTAACGTACCGTGGGTGCCTTAAGTGTGGTGAAAGGGAGTTTGTTCACAAGGGACTTAAATATTTGGAGATAGGGAGGAAAAGGAAATACTTCTGCGGGCAGCAGGTTCCATAGTCTTGACACTCTAGAAATGAAGGAACGAAGAAAGCGGGAAGTTCGGGGCCTCTCTAACTAAACTATAAAAGGATGCATAAAAGTTGCACTACGTGTTGCTCTTTGGGAGCTGCCAAAGAAGGAATTATACTGGCCAACTCCTCTGAGCAGAAGCCGTGAAAATACCGATAGAAGAGCGACAGATCCCCTACAGCTCGCGGTGGGCAAGAAGAGGAAGCCTTTCTGTGAGCGTTGGATCATTAATAAGACGAATGGCTCTTCTTTGAATGGAGTCCAGAATGCTAAATATTGTAGGAGACGCCATTCCCCAGACATGAGAACAATATTCTAAAGATGCTCTGATTTGGGATACATACAGAGTGTACAGTTTGACCAAATATCGTTTTATATTATTGTTCAGAATTTATTTATTAAAACAGTGATTAAGCCTTAGATAAGACTATGTATGGTTACCGCTAATTTTACATAAAATTGCAAAACTAACAAAATATTTTGGGACCAAAACGTAGAATACCCTCATATTGAGAAATTATGTATTTTATTTATTTATAATCAAAAATAACTATTTAAAAAAAATATTCAGAAGCAATATATGTAAAAGTTTATTTTATTATAAACCAAAATAGTCAAAGATTTCAAATATAAGCTGCATTTTTGCTAACATCGTGCATAAAATCGATAAATTGCAGAAAATACATAAAATACGCTAAATTTACTTTGTGATCCCAGTTTCTTTTACTAAAGATTAAAAAATTTAAATGGATACCTTATAACTTTTAAAGATAAAATTAACCAATGTTACATTTGCTTTAAAAATTTGTTAGTAATAATAGTAATTTAAATGAAAACAATTATAAATTTGACAAGATCAGGTTAGTTTTAGAAAATTTACGTGGATTTCGGTGTAATAAAAATGATTTTGATATTGATTATATGTATTAGTCATCTTAACCGATTCTTTTATTACCGATATCCTTAAAACTATATTGTTCTTAAGGCCATATTTCTATAGTTGGATAAGTATAAGAATGAAAATTCGATGCTCTCTGAAAAGAAAAAAAACACAAAAGTAGCTAAAAAGGTTTGATTTGAACTGGCGGCCGCCTTTACTTTTATATGGACTATTGTTACGGACACGTGCGGAAAGTGATAGATTATAAAAAGCAAAGGCGGTTGGCAGTTCAAATCAAACTTTTTTAGCTTCTTTTAATGTTCTTTTTTTTAAGAGAACCGAATTTTCATTGTTATACTGATCTAACTATAACTAAATTTAATGAATGACTAGCATTAGAAGCTATAATACAGTGGTTTAAATTTTTCTTTTTTTCTAAGTTATTTATAAAACTGCCAAACGTTCTAAATTCTTTACTTAAATAGGTTTTTAAGGTTTAATGACCTTATTTCTAAATGACCTACTTGACAAAAATCAGTTCTAGTGGTGAATTAATGGTACGAATATTAAACGACATCTGTAAAGTTCTTTGATACTGACACTAAGACGGGAAAAATAAGTAAGAATACTTAATAAGGGCATGGTACATAACTGATGATGTAAATTTGGTTTTTCTTTTAAAATGTTTTATCAAAATTTGCTAAAGAATGTTTATATTAACTTATTATTAAAAGCTAAAGCTGAATTATCTTTACACGGAATACGGGTATTTTATTATAAGTAGGATAAAGCGATTTTAATTGTGATACCTTACCGACCAGGCGTTCCTCCTTCAAAGAAGTAATATATGCTAAGGTTTGTCATTGGAGTTATTTCCTAGAGACTGAAATTTAAGGTCTATTTTTTATTTACAAAAAGGGTACACTATTTTACACCTTTTGTACGTAAGCGCTCTTATCGAAGGTGTATTTTAGGGCTAGATGTGTATAAAGAGTGTAAAATAGTGAAAATTATTTCTGAATAACAAACAGAACTTTAGTTAGTTTTCGAAAGATTTTAATTTGTAATATGGAGTATACCAGTTAGAGGAGAAAACAATATTTTTAATTAAGGAAAAAACATTGCTTTAAGCAGCTGATACGACTATGGAAGTAATGCGTTTATACAGGGTGGAACAAAAGTTTTCAAATTACAATAACTTTTTTTACATTATTTATTATTTATTATACTGAATCAAAGCTTTATTAATAAATTTTTTTGCATTACTTATAAAAAATATTATTTTGTTAATGTCTTTCATTTTCATCGGCACCCATAACTTCTTTTTCGATTTTATTCTTCATAACAGCAGCAAGTTTTACTCATGGTATGGCTTGAATATCTGTCTATATATTTTCCATTACTTGGTGTATGGTTAAAGGTTATTGAGAATCAGATCAAAGAAGCAGTTATGTGTAAAAATGAAAATGAAAGCCATTTACCAAATGTAATTTTAAATAAGAAAATTAAAAAAAAATAATCAGTGGAGCTTTATTTTAGTAAAAAAAATAATTAAAAATGTTAATAGAGATAAAAGTTATTGTAAGTTAAAATTATCTAGGAAATTTTGGCTCACCCCGTATCATCCATCACCTTGTTCTGGATAAATGGAAAATTAAATAAATTATTATGTATTTTTAATTACTTGGCAGAAAACGGACAATGAAATATAATTAAAAGCAGGTTAGTTCTCTTTTTTTAATTATTAAACCTTTAAGCATATAGGTAAAGTTAAAAAAAATCAGTTTTATGGGTTATTAAACCCCTAAACTTTTTGCTCATCTATTTTTTTAACGACTACATAGGCAATAAATATCGTCACTAAACAAAATAAAAATTGTAAATACTAGAAAATATTAGTAATAAAAAACAAATAAAAAAAGGCAGACCAACTACAGACAATATGTGGATTAAGCCACTAAATAGTTATACTACATTAATATGATGGAAAAGAATAGAAAATATTATTTTAAATAAATTATACGCATTTAAAATGCTTCTTTCTACCAAATATTTGCACTATATTTTGCGGTAATTTTTTTGTTGCATATTTACTCCAGTTTGGTTTTGCAACTATACTTTTTTCCAAACTCTTGGTCATTATCAAAGACATTATACCCATCATTATATAGTTGTTTTTGGTATTATAGAAACCTACTTATTTTTTCTTTTTATTTATAAAATAGCCCTCGTATACAACTAGTCGTATTCGAAGCACGTAACCGCCATCACAGCGCCCATTTATGTCTGATACCTAAAAGAAATCCTGCTGGCAGTGTTATTGACTTTTTATAAAAGTTCAGCACCCAGCTGGTAGATGGCGCTTGTAAAATCGAAACGGTTTTGGGTGGAGTTGCAAGTTGCATCTTTACTCTTATTTTTACTTCTTTTCATTCTTATTTTTGATTAAGTGTTGGAAAGCCAAAAAAGATAAATGTTTCTCTTGAAGGCATCATCCATATTTCATGCAATGGCTTCATCTTTTTGAGAGTCGATTAAAATAATTTCAATTCAATAAAAATTTTAGAGAGTGGATGGCGTAAAGATTTTTAATTTTATGGTCGTTTAGTCAAATAGCTAGTTAATATTTAAAATTTAGTTTTATATATTTTTTTTAATAAAGAGATTTTATTTAAAATGTGTATTTAATAGAGAATACCATAAGTTATATGTTTTTTTATTTTTTATTATTTTGCTTTATTTATTTTACCTAAAATTTTACTAATAAGTAAGGGTGAGTAGTAAAAAAAATGTATAAATTTTCCGTCTAATATGCAAGAAAGCACAAATGTATGTAGTGCATTTATGCAAAAAAAATGATGCAATATAAATAATGGACAAGATAATTCATGCTTAAGAAGTTAATACAGTAAACTTATTCAATAATCAACAAAAAAAGTTTGTCGCGCTTTAATGATTCTTTTTTTGGTATCTATTCTTTGTACAAACAGACCATTGTTTGGTTTTTAGATTTTAATAATAAGGTAAATTTAATTTCGTTAAATCAATTTATTTAATTTCTTGCAAAGCTGTATCTTGTTTATGTTCTTGTCCCTTTTAGAGTTTTTTCAATACCTATTAAATAACGATGCTCTTTTTGTGTAAAGTTGATTCGTAAAAACATTTTTGCTTCCGATGCTTAGTTACCAAAACAAAATTATAACTTAAGCCAACTTTATTGCAACCTAATTATTACAATAACTTAAAATATTTACCATGAACAACAAGCTTTACGTACGAAAATTAAAAAAAAAAAAATAAGATTAGTTTAATGGAGTCATGATTTAAAAGCCAATGTAACAGCATTTAAAAATTTAAAATGTTGCCAGTACTTTTTACCATATATACAAAAAAATAAAAATGTTAATTTAGGATTTATGTACATATTTAAGGTTTGCATAAAGCCAGAAACAAAAACCTTTATTAAAGCATTTTCAAATTTAAAAAAAAACTGCGATATGTTTTAAATTTACGGTATGTGTCGTTTGTTGGTTTCTAAAGATTTTTAAAACATTCAAAGATTTTTTTATAAAAATTCTTTCAGCAATTTTTCTATCCGAGCACGCGTTTTTTATGGTTTTTACGGAATTGTGCATTTTCTTTCACCTGTCGAACAAATACGGTGGCGCTACTTTTTTTGTATTTGACGCGCTACTTTGTAAATATTTTAGTGATATTTAGGGTCTCAAACCTAAAATGCTTTGTATGCACTTAACCTAAACGAGTGTAAGGCATTGGGTAGAAATATATTATTAAATAACAACTGAAAAACATTATTTTTATTAAGTTTATACGTAAGAATTTTGAAAATATAGTAGAAACCCGATTATCCGGGCTCCTTCACGGGACCGGACGATTCACGGATAATTGAAAACACGGATAATCCGAACATTTACTTTTTACATATTTTACATATTTATATACACACCAATAAGATAACAGAAAAAAATAGATCTCATAAGTTCAAACTAACTTTCAAATCGCATAAAAAGATACATAACAGAATAGAAAACCAGAATTCTACATAAGTAAAGTTTTATACATACTTAATAAAAAATCTAAAATCTCTTCGGTTTATAGCTAGCTATGGTTATAAAATCAGTAACTTTGATCTGTCATTCTTGATCTGTTTTAGTTTTGACATATTCTGCAACTTTAAAAACGAAATTAAATTCTCGTTGTTCAAAATAGTTGCGTTGCAAACTAATGCAGTTAGTTCAGTTATGGTCGTTCATTAAATTTACTAATGCTATCATCTTCCTCTAGCGTCATTAAATGTTAAAAGTAATTTCTTTCACTCCATTTCAAGCATTTGCCACTGTAAAAATTGTGTCTTTGATCGTGAACGGATTTTCAAAACTTCATCCAACAAGATCATTATAAGTTCTTTTCGATAAGGGCAATTTTTCAATAATGGGCTTCATAGATAATCAGCAGCCCGGATAAACCTCGCACGGATAATCGGCGCTCTACTGTAATTAAATAAGTTGTTTACAATTTTCACCAAGTTGGTAAAACCTTATGGTCAAAGCATACTGAAAAATTAAGTTTCAAATTGTAAACATTTTTAAAAATTGCAAAAAAATTTTATCCAACTTTTAAATCCTACAATAAGCTAAAATTACATTTTTCTAAAATTTAAAATATACTCTTCTATATTTTTCATATAGCAGACTTAACGATATGCGTTTAGATTCTGAATTAAGCGGCTTAAAGATTATGTAAAATGTTAAACCTATGACACTAAATTAACATAAGAGACATTATTTTTAAGTATTTATAATATAATTTATTTCTTTTTGTTTATAGACTGTCAGCCCATCGGAGAAAAAAGGGACCAAGCGTACTAAGTATGCCTTTTTAAATATCATCAACATCCGCTGATAATTTATTGATAGGTTCTACAGGATGACTGCAGTTTATTTAATAGAAAATAAAACTATAAAGTTAAAAAATAGCCATCTTGGAACAATTGTTCTCACTATTCAATTTAATCGATATATACGCGATAAACAACCTTTCAAAAACTTTAAACAAAAGCCAAGGTCGAGCTTGGCTCTTAAGACGACAGACAGACAAACCTTCACGTGTGCTGATAATTTTCCACCATATTTTTTTATCAAATTTTGTTTGATTTTGTTGGCATACTGAAGATAAATTGTTCTAAAATTGTCATTATTTGCTCTTTCTAGTTCTAACCAGAACCAACCGCATTCATCCTGTAAAACCTATCAATAAATGAACAGCTTATGGTCACTATTTACTATTTAAAAGGGCACATTGGGTACAAGTGGCCTTTTTTTGATGGGCTGCAATCTACTAGTTAAAATGCGTTTCCTTAAAGAGTCAGAGAAATATCATGCCTAAGCTTTACCATCACAAAATGATTATAAAAATCATGTAATTTATGATAATGCTTATGCACGTGTCTATTCAGTTTTACTTTTAAAGAAATATGCAATATTTAACATAAATATTTAACTGACGTAACTTTCCGACAATTATCATAATTTACGCGTTTGCTTTCATACAAGTTTCATTTTTAATAGTAGCATCTCTATTAGCTATAGTTATAATGTTCCGTGACAATGACCTCTAAACTACAAATTTATTTAAAACTAATGAACCTACCTGAGTCTGAAACCTGCCTGACCACATTAGCATTCTGATTGGTCAACAACATGGTTACCGTAACTACATAATGTCAACCCGGGATAATTTATTTTTAGGGGTCCTAATCCCCATGTTTCGCCTCTTTTTCTTAATTTGTGCTTTAGAAAAGGATAGCACGTGAATAAAGGTTAACCCAGGGTATTTAAACAAATAAAATATTTTGTGAGGTGATGAGTTTTCAAGGTAGCCATAACGTAGTAGGTGTGTCCCAAAAGACATCGAAATGATTTAAAGAGTGGATATAGCAATAATTTGTCTATTTGATGAGTGTTTTGATATCTATTTGAAGAAACAATATACAGATGGAGTTAAGGGTGCTATTTTTAAAGATTTTTGTATAACATGGCTACAAAATCTATACCTTATTTTGAAAGAAATTTTTTATTATTTTATTTAAAAATAAAATATTGTTCTTATAGTTTTTGGTATTATCTATAGTTTAATCGATAGGTATATAAAGATATTATTATGCCAGATTATAGAAACATAGCTGCACTCTGTAAGTATAAAGCATTATCCTGTACGTAAATAAATCAAGGTTTTGGGAAATATCGTATTTTTTTTAAATATCTTTAAATTTATTCAATAAATTGTTTTTATATGATTGAAAACTAGGCAGTGACCAAGAAACTCTTTTAAGCCAGAAAACATTTCTTCACCTTTGTCCACTTGTATGTATTCCAAATCAAACCCTGCTTGGAATACTCTTCATATGTCTGGAAAATGGCTTTTTACATAACACTTTATTATTGATTTCATACAATAAAAGCAATTCATGCTATTAAGGACCTTAACATGCTAGTAATTGATAATCGTAATTTACTACTACTTAGGAGACTAATTGGTAATTGTAATTAAATTACTTTTTAAAAGTAATTGCGACAGTTCTGTTTATAAGACTTTTAAAAAAGTACCTATACTTTAGTCTAAATTAAAATAAACATATTTTTTTAGGTTATGAGTTGTAGGTGCCGTACATAAACGAACAAACAAATTAAACATATAAGTAATAGGTAACTAAGCAAAACAAGTAATGTAGTTACCCTGATTGGTTGATTTAATATCCAATTATTACCAAAATAAATGTTGGGAATATTTTAAAGGGCAAAGCTAAGGATTTGTAATAAAACAACTAGAAAAACTACACTTTATTTAAAAAAATGGTAATAAACTACGTCTAAGTACTACTACATATATTTGTTTTAACGTTAAAAATATTTGAAAAAAAATTAACATTAATAAATCCTTAGAGGACAATGTTTAATGTAATAACACATGTATTTTTGTTGAATTTTTAAATAAAAAAATATTTTAAACCTAAAGAATAAAATTTACATAACAAATTGTTTTTATATTTCTAATAAAGTCATCTTTATATGTCATGGTACGTTCTTAAAGATATTTTAGATGACATTGTACATAAAATTTGTATGTAACATATAAGAAAAGTGGTTAATATTTTAAAAAGGTTCATTTAAATAATTACGAACATACTTTTAAAATATGAATTGGATAATAAAATATTTAATTTCTATTTACTAACATATAATTAAAAATTTCTATAAAGATACCATTAAGATAACTTAATTTGTAAATTAAACAAACTTTTTTTAGATTGACAACATGGACAGGGTGGCCCGTTTATCTTGGGACACTACCTTATTGCATAAAATATACATGATACAGAAAAAAGTTTCATATAAAAGTTTCTTAGTTTAATTTATATTTTAACAATATTATACTTTTGTATATACAGGGTATTCTATTTTCCGTGGACAGGCATGAACTTTTCTTTATTTAAATGGGACACCCTTATATTATTGCATCTTTTGATTTAACGTATAATTCCACACACATTTTATATATAATATCCTATACCTAAGTCTTGCCGCTTTTAACATATTTTAAATTTTATATAAAAAAAATGACGTTTGCGGATCCTAAAATAATTATCAATTTTTTGTATAAGGGCCTTTATTATTTAATTTCAATTAGAGTTCTTATTAAAAAGAACCTACTTCAAGAGATTTTATAATATTTTGATGACTGTTTATACAGGGCATTCAAAAAATAAGATTAAAAATTAAATTGAGAAAACTGCCGTAAATCAATGTTTTCAAATGGAAATCCCCAAATTTTATACTTTTATCTTATTTAGCATTAGAAATAAGGGTGAGTTTGTGTAAAGTTGCTTATTAAAAAATTTTGTAGTTTTTAAAATATTTGCATATAATATTTTTCTATTGCAAAGATGTTATAGTCTGCTATATGGCTCTTAAGTTTTATTAATAGTTGGCCATGACAGCGTTTAAAAAGCAATCAAGTACTACAGAATGTTTCATTCTTTTATAATGAAAAAAAAATAAATTAAAGACTGGAATTAGTCAATTAATTTTTGCATTTAACTATTTGCTTTATCTCCTATATATTTTCTAAGATAAGGTAGTGTCGCAAGATAAGCGGCCCATAGTTTAAACAAGCAGATTTTTTTAGCAAATAGTGAAATTGTGTAGTACTTGATTGTTCTTTAAACACAGTCATGGCGAACTATTAATAAAACTTAAGAGCCATATAGCTGACTATAGCAGTTTTGAAATAGAAAAATATTATATTGCAAATATTTCGAAAATTACAAAATTTTGGAAAAAGCAACTTTTTACATACTCACCTCATTTTTAACGCCAAATAAGATAAACGTATAAAATTTGGGGATTTCCAGTATTTTGCTGGCATTAACCTTAAAAAAAATATATTGCTCCCTAATTTGTTTCGTACCAAGTTTTGATTTCGTTTTCGTTTTTTAATTTCGTGTACAGGGTCTTTGATTATATTTACGTGGCTTCTGAGGCCTTTATTTTTGAAGACCGAAAAAAATGTTTTATGAAAAAATTGTAGGATTTTTTCCATATTATCCTTTGAAATAATCAGTACAAAAATATCGCAATAAAAAAATGGAAAAATATAGGCAACTTTAACTTTTTTAAATGAAACACCCTGTATATTATGCGCTACAACGAAAGATCTTTTTGTTCTGATTTTAAATATATATACATTAATGATAATTGGATGAACCATTTTTGAGATATTTTGGTTTAAATTATTAATAAATTACAAAATAGTTTCATATTAGTATCAAGAAAGCCATGGAAACAATAAAATTGTTATGTTGTTGAATTTGGTGAGGTTTTCTCTGGACCAATAATGTTTATTTTTATGATTAAACATTCCTGCTAAAGTGAAGGAAGACTTGTCGGTGAATAGAATTGTATTTAAAAACTTTGGATCCTGGTGCATAAACCTAGCTATTTCCAATGCCTACTTAGGTCGGTCTTGCATATTTTGTTCAGAAAGATTCTGAACGGACATAAATTTATAGGGATGAAATTTGTCAAATTTTAAGGTTAAATAAATTTTATAGTCTGTTTTATTGAGTTCAGATGCCGCATCCGAGATTGATATTTCAGGATTTTCTAAAATTATTAAAAGTAGTTAGTGCTAGTCCAATAGAAAAAGTATAATAATTATCCTGAAAAAACGAGGATATCCAAAACTTTGTTTTCATTTCGTGCTGCAGTCCTTTTCTTCATTTTAAAGCTTTTTTGTTCAATAAACTTTTTTCCCATGTATTTAATAGTATCTATAGATGGTACCCGTTGTTGTCGTCACATTATTATTGTTATCATAAAAAGACGCATAATAGCGATTTTTTTGTTCTTTTGAAACACACACGACAAAAAAGCAATACAAACTACTTTTAATAGTTAAAATGATAAATTTTTACTTTTTACAATATCAATACATCGAATTTATTAAAACAATTTTATTGTCTTCATAGCTTTCTTGATACTAATATGATTTGTTTTTCAATTTATTTATTTTTTAAGCTTAAATATCTCAAAAATGGTTCATCCAAATATCATCAATGTATATATATTTGAGATCAGAAAAAAAAGATCTTTTATTGTAGCGTATAATATACAGGGTGTTCCATTTAAAAAAGTTGAAGTTGCCTATATTTTTCCATTTTTTTATTGCGATATTTTTTTTGATAATTTCAAAAGATAATATGAAAACAAACCTACAATTTTTATATAAAACATTTTTTTCTGTCCTCAAAAATAAAGGCTCCAGAAGCCACGTAAATATAATCAAAGACCCTGTACATATAAAAAATATTATTTTATATTTTTAAGTTACTTTTTTTACAAGTCGATTTATCTATTATAAAAATTTTTAGCTTTTACCTTAAAACTAAAATATTTTTTTATAATAAGTAGTTAAAGTTCTGTTGTAAATATTTAAAGTTTTTTTTAATTTGACCACGGTCTTGGGTTGTTTTTCCGTTTATACTACACCCACAGCTCGTATTAATAAGCAAAGTCGTTAATACTTTCACGTATTAGTTCATATCATAAAAAAAAACTGAACCGATTGTAATAAAATCTGAAAGTCTTTATAGATTATCATATGTAAATATATTACAGTTTCAATGGCATTACATATATCCGTGTCGAATTGATAACCTCCTTTTTTTAAAGTCGGTTAAAAAAGAATATAATATAGTAAAACAGCATACGGAGTATCTTAATTTATCTTGGGTAAAGTTGAAAAATAAAAAAATCTTAGTACGACTTTTCGCGCATTATGTCCGATTTCCAGTTTTTTTTCTTAGTTTTTTTAAAATTTTAGAACATTAAGCCGGTTTTCATTACGATAGAAGACATAAAGTATGGCCTCAAAGGAAACCTTATTTTGTGGACATCAAGTTACCAATATTAGGCAATGATTTTTTTGTATCACAAAAACGGAGATTTTCTCTACTTTTCCTGAGCGACGAGATCGCGTTAATGATATTGAACTGCTTTTTATGTAAATTGAAAGAAAATAAATCTGTGATAAAGCCCAAAAGAGGCGGCAAAGTAGAGTTAATCTTGAATTGATTGAATTGAAAAAATGATTAGTTTGTGAGTATTTTTTAGACTATTTTACAGTATTATAAGCCCAATTAAAAGGCTATTTAACGATTATAAATAGAGCTATAAATGGGAAAACATATGGAAATTTGTTAGATGTAGAAAAAAAGGAAAAAAATTAAAAGTTAATTATTTAATTCGGTTAATACAACTATTATAATTACACAAAATAGGTGGTATGTGCTAGGTGTCGGACTAGGATTTTCTCGAGTATTTTTTCCGCTAAACTACGAATCTAAAGTTAAAACTGACGGTCAAATAGCAAAAAATTGAGGAACCTCAAAAAACCGACACGGTTAATTTACCGGTAGAAACCTGCTACCACGGAATGTTTGGACTACGTATATAAAAAACTATAAGAGATACAAAAAAATTTATAAAACAATAAAGAGAGCTTTTCAAATTATCTATAAAAAAGATTTATAAATTTTTTTAATAAGATAATTAAAAAAGGAGATATAAACATGATGTAATTTTGACAAAAATTTAAGTCCAAAATAGGAAAAAAAATATTAGGGTGATTTTTGTTTTTTGTTTTTTAATAATAAATCATTTATTTTATTTATTTAAATCAAAATTTGCAAAAAAAATTCAAAAATACAAACATTTTAATTTTCTTATAATAAGGATTCAGGATTTTTGATTATAGCTCGAAACATATTGCATTTAAACAAAAATGTTATATAACTTAAATTTAAGGTCTTGTAAAAATACATAGTTTATGTCAAATTAAAGTTTTGTGTATCTTTTATAGCTTAGGATATTAACGTTTTAAAAAAAAAAATCGTGAATATCTGAAATTACACCTTTTCTCGATTATTTGCCGTTTAACCCCAATTTTGACTTTAGATTCGTGTTCAGCGGAAAAAAATACCCCAGAAAATCCTAGTCCGACACTTAGCACACACCAATTTTTTTGTGGGCCTGTGTTTTTAAGTAAGATAGTATTATTAGATATAATTCTAATTATACTATCAAGTTTATTACTAAAATCCTATTTTATAATATAGTGTAACTCTAGGAAAGGCTTGGCACAACAATACATTGGTAATATTATATTGATTTCGTAAAAAAAATACTAATGAAGAATTGCCTTTTACCGCAGAATTTATTTTTATCACATGTAAATTAAAAAAAAATATTTTGCATCAATAATTTATTTCTTAGATTATTTAATAAATTTTAAAATCCGTTAATTTTAAGCTTTGTTGCTTTTTAACAACGCCTTTAATATTAATTAATTAAAAGCAAGATGTCAATATCAAATCAACAATTATTATTTAATATCTTTTATTGTAAACAGAGTTAAACAGAGTAAAAAAGCTGGCCTTATAATAAAACATTATTTTAAAATACATGATCTAAAATAACGGGACTAAGGTAAACAAAATAAAAATCCAAAAATTGTATTACTTTGAAGATTCTTAAAAATCGCAAAAATTGTAGGAAAAATACATATTTTACAATTTAAAACAATTATTTTTGTAAAAATTTCCATTTCTCCCTTCTCATCCTTTTGTCTGCATTGCACACACTCATCTTGAATGTTGACAAACTAGGTTTCGACAGGTAGCAGATTTAACATCAAATCTATTGTCATACCAATTTATTAGTATACAAACTGCCTCCCAGACATCCTAATAGGGTACCTGACGAGGTTTAACAAATGGGGTAGTTAATAATAATCATATAAAAATAAAATTAGAAACTTTTTGGAGTATCCAAAATTTGTTCTATGTATTTTCCCCAGTTCAGTCGACTTAAGGGTCCATTCGCGCCGCGAAAATTGGATCCAATTTGGGGTTCGGGGCATAATGTTTTTCTCAAAATTAATATTATCGATAATTTTCAAAAACTATATGAAAGCCAACACTTAAATCTAGGCTTCTGCTGTAATTGTTTTTTAAATTTGGATTTAGTTTTTAATATTTCCTTGAGTGAAAGTCACCCTAAAATCGGTTATGTTTAGATACTATTTTCTCTTTACTCGACTCATATTTCAAAAATCCGTTACAGCAGAGGCATAGATTATTTCCTTACCTTTAAAATGGTGTATAATTTATGTCCTTTTAGTGAAAAATAGTTACCGAAAAACGTTATCTCCTGTAGGCTTGCAATGGGAAACAACATCGCATTGATACACCGAATTTGGAAGAACCTAAATAAAATATAATATTTTTAATGCGGCTATACGAAAATTGTGGTAGTGGGAGTTTGTTAGTCTCCACCCACCGTCTCCGCGTCCTTTCGCCCGACCCCTAAGGTGTAGCGTAAATGCACTCTTAAGTATGTACTTTAACTATGGATCTTTGTATTATTTTAGCTAAAAAAAAAAGTTATTACTTATAAACAACTACAGTATAGTTATGCTTAAATGGTAGTGAAAAGCGGTGGACTTGCACAAAAATTAGTGCAAATCACTGTTCTTATTTCTGATTACTTCTGCTTATACATATTAGGTTTTGGTTTTTATTTTATAACCTGTTATAAAATTAACTGGGATTAAGTTAAAAGTGTAGTTTTAAAGTAAATACAAATTTTGGGACCCGGCTTACATGTTACTTTTCTCGGAAGACAGTTTGCATGTTCCCCTTAAAAAGTATTATAAAAACCCTTAAAATACCTAAAACAAAACATATTTATGATTTCCAATAGTAAGTACCCATCATTGCATAAGTACTTAAAATATTCTTTGGGGACAAAATAAATGCATACCATTTTCATATGGTTCTCTTTTTTTAAACGAAAGAATCTAGAAAAATAAACTTATTTATTCAGCTCGAATTATAAACTCGGCACTTCCAAGTTCCAAGGAGAAAAACAAATACAGACAAACTGTCGACTAAAAGTTTTAAGCCAATTTCGCGCTTGCACGTCGGCTTCATGCCAAGAAATTCAATTTTCTAAAGTAAACCGAGTTTCTGAAACGACACAAGACTAAATATACGAATTTGTAAAATGAAACTTTCTTACATTTCAGCAAGTTGCGGTAAAAGTCAACATGACATTTCGACAAACAAGGTAAAGTGGTTCAACGTTAGAAAACCTCCAGTAAAACTATAAATAAAAAATACTTGTTGGTGACAAAAACATTTAGTAATTAAGAAAAAAGCGAGTAAACACATTATTTAGAAGATTATAATTATAATTCACAGGCCCACAAAAAAAATGGTGTGTGTTGGATGTCGGACTAGGATTTTCTGGAGTATTTTTATCCACTGAACACGAATCTTAAGTCGAAATTGGGGGTTAAACAGCAAATAATCAAGACAAGGCGTAATTTTCGATATTAACGATTTTTTTATTAAAACGTCAATATGTTAAAAACTATAAAAGATACACGAAACTTTATATGACATATGTATTCTTACAAGACTTTTAATTGAAGTTATTGGCACCGTGCGCGATGACAACGACATCTGACGGCTGCATTAAATCATGCTTCCAATCCATGGGAGAGGTGTAAGATTACTTGTAATATATATAATATAATATATATAAATCTGTTCAGCACTGTAAACGTGAAGTACAATATCAATATTGAATAGACAATTTTAAAGCTTAGAAAGTAAGTATAAAAAGCGTAATAAAAAAAAGTTCTTGGAGTTTTGTAGAATCGAACTCGGAACTTATTATTGAGGAATAAGGTTATTCTGTGTAATCAATGCAAATGACAGTTAAATAACATTACAAATGTCAGTATAAAAAATAAAAAAATATATTTAAAAAGTAGCATATTAAACAGGTTTTTTAAAAATAATAATTTATTTTTAATTGATGAATAGTTTTTTTTTATTAACCTTATAAAAAAATCGGCAATTGATCCGATAAGTTAAAAATCACCTGACAAACTTACGAGTCTCTAGGGCTTTTCTTACTTACTTGAAGTTTTTATAGCCATTTTCTCTATTCACAATCACAGAAGACTACACAGACACTATTTAGTCTATTAAAAAAATCTTTTTCTTTTTAAAACTCGCAAATCATTAAAACACTTTAGGAAGGCAGGAAAAAACGATACACAGCAAGAAATGATACTTTTTCTTTTTGTTACGTCAAATTTGAAAGTTCGCCTAACCTCGAAACCCGAACGTCATTTGGCTACTTACTTTTTTCTTTTAAATGCATTTATCCATTTTGACCTTTTTTCTAATTTCCAACTAGCAGTTAGAAATGTATAAAATTTGCAGTGACTATTTCTGCCTGTATTCTGACATTTAAGCACACAAAAACTATTATGCACCATTTTTATTATTTTTATCTAATAGTTTATATTTAAATCAAGCATGATTTATTGCAAAATTTGACCGCAGCGAGCGCTGCAATCGATTCAGCTGTCCCCACCATATACTTCGCACCATGCCAATATAACCTTTTTGTCTATATGCAATATTTTTTAAGTTATATCAAAAACCCGAATTTTCAGGATTTTTCAAGTTATACAGGTAAATTTATTATTTTTATTTAATTATTTTTGGATTTTTTCTGCAAATTTTAAGTAATTTGGAATTCAAATAAATAAAATTAATTATTTATTTAAAAAAACAATTACATTAATAAAAAAATATATTTTTTTCCCTAATTTGAACTGAAATTTTTTGTCAAAATTACATTTTCGTTTATATCTCCTTTATTATTAATCCTATCAAAAATGTTTATGTAACTTTTTTACAATTTAAATAGCTCTCTTTTTTATCTTATGACATTTTTTGTATCTCTTAAAGTTTATATAGTCGTAGTCCAAACATTCCGTCGTAGCAGGTTTTTGCCGGTAAATGTATCGTGTCGGTTTTTTGGGGTTTTCACGATTTTTGCCTTTGACCCCAAATTTTGACTTCAGATTCGTGTTCAGCGGAAAAAAATACGCCAGAAAATCTTATTTTGACACCCAGCACACACCACTTTTTCTTTTTGTGGACCTGTGTTATTTTTTTCGCGAATCTATCCTACTTGTTCAAATTTTGAAATTTCAAATAAAAATTAAAAACTTTTTTATAATACCCTCTGTAAATACAAGAGTGACACTCAATAATGTCAAATGTCAAAGGTTTTGTGTAATTTTTTTATATTGTCATTCTAAACGATCTTAACAGGATGACAGTTGTCAAATTTGACTGTTACGATGTTTTAGAATACCGAAATTTAGAAAAAAATAATAGGGACTTTTTTGGTCGTAATGACATTTAACGTTACCAGGTGTGTCGTGAATATACCCCCCGAAATATGGACATGCGGGATAGATAAGGTGGAAAAGTACCCCCCAAATTTATGTTATATGTCGCAAATAACACAAAATAAAAATATGAAATTGGGAATATATGTATAACTTTTTATACACTTTAAAAATAGTCTTAAAAAAAATTGGATTCCAATTTAAAAAAAAATCGACACCGTCAGATCTTAAATTTAAACTGTATAAATATTTCTTTAATAGAAAAAAGCGCGACTAAAAACGCAGTCAACGAGTCCAAACATTGTTTCAAGAAATAACTTGTTCTTTTATTTATTAAATGTAGTTAAAGTATACATTGCACACTGTTAATCCTACATAAAAAAATAAGTAAAAAATGTTTTAAGAAATTGTTTTATTTATTATTATTAACCTTGTTTAGATCTAGGGAAAATTTAATTATTTCTCTGATGAAAACACAAGATAAATGTTTTAAATATAGATTTTAAAACTACAACAGGAATGTAAAACCACTTTGTTCCTACTTGGGTTTCATTACCAGAGAGAGAGTGTTAAAAACATAACATCAATATTCATTTGCCGGAATTTCGAGAAGACTTAAATTTATGTAAAAGTTATACTTGAAATACCTTTACTAAAGCTTTTTTGTAAGGATTTTAAAATAATGAGGAGGATGTACTATTTAAAAATTTAAATTTATTAAAAATAAATAACTTTGTAAAATTAACGATGTTAAAGAAGTTTTCAGAATAACTACCTTTAAAATTAATGACAGATTTGTAAAGCAAATGCTGATATCTTTTCATTTTTCTAAATATTTTTAAAGTATTTTTTAGGAAAATCTGCAAGTTTAAAAAAGAATTCCCCATAGCAATGCAAAACAGACTTAAGAGTGCATTTACGCTACACCTTAGGGGTAGTAGGTGGCGAAAGGACGCGGAGACGGTGGGCGGAGACTAACAAACTCCCACCACCACAAATTTCGTATAGCCGCATTAAAAATATTATATTTTATTTAGGTTCTTCCAAATTCGGTGTATCGATGCGAAGTTGTTTCCGATTGCAAGCCTACAGGAGATAACGTTTTTCGGTAAATATTTTTCACTTGAATGACATAAATTATACACCATTTTAAAGGTAATAAAATAATTTATGCCCCTGCTGAAACGGATTTTTGAAATATGGGTCGAGTTAAGAGAAAATAGTTTCTAAACATAACCGATTTTAGGGTGACTTTCACTCAAGGAAATAATAAAAACTAAATCCAAATTTAAAAAACTATTACAGCAGAAGCCTGGATTTAAGTGTTGGCTTTCATATAGTTTTTGAAAATTATAGATAACTTATACCGTTTTTCAGAAAAACATTATGCCCCGAACCCCAAATTGGATCCAATTTTCGCGGCGCGAATTGACTCTTAAACTACAAATTAAAATATTCTTTTTAAGGACTTTATTTTCTCTTTTTCTTTATTTGCCGGATGTACATTATAATTAATTAGTATTTTTGGGTTTATTGGTGACATATTTATTAATAATAAAAACTTTTTTTCATAAACCAAATTTTTTATTTGAAATATAAAAACTTAAAAGATATTTTTGCAACAATTAATTAGTTAAACTCAGCGTCAAAATGGGTCTTTTAAATTCAACTTGTATATACTTGAATTACTTTGGTATCATCGCCCATTGCAGATTGCCTCTTAGTTGGTATACTTCTTAAATGTCCGTTTTGTCAAAACTGTTTTTCTAATTTGCTTACTGTACCTTGACTTATTGAAGGTAAATTTTAAAATTTCTCTTTAAATAATCGAACTACTTTCAGTTGGGCTCAAGACCTATTTCCGTATCCTACATAATAAATATTTGAGTACGATGAGTTTCGTTTAAATGCCGAATTCTGTAGACTTTTTAAACCACATTAATTTTACTAAGACTCGACCAGCAAGTCAGTGAACGTCTTTTTCAAAACCTTTTAAACAAGCTTCATTACACCTTTTTCAATTATAATAAAACCTTAATTTCCCTGATGTAAAAATGGTTTAAAATGAAAAATTTAAACTTGGCAGTAATGTGTATCTTCGGGTGCACATTGGGAAAATAAAATAAAAAAGTATGGTTGCTTTTAGAAAAAAAAGTTGACCACCAAAACTACTTTTTGATTAACCCTGTATACTACATTATGGCCTAAAAAATGCAAGAGGAAAAATACTAAATGACGAGTTCAAGGGATTTTCCGAAAAGTTAGACAATTATTAATAAAGAATTATTTCCATGTTAGAGGTTTACGCTGTATATGTATACAAGGTAAGTCTGTGAAGTGAGATCCCCCGTTTATTGCTTTAACTATACGAATTGGGGACAAATGTTTTATACAAAAATATTTAGGTTTTTGCTGCTCTAGATTTTGCAAACAATGTTATGTATACAGGGTGTATCAAAAAGTCTATGCAAGGACAAAGTTCTTTTATTTTTTAATAACATCCCATGTTTTTGGTTTCATTTTGAAATTTTTCGTTAAATTTTAAATATTTTTTGTCTAGCATATCATATCTCTATATTCAATTGTTTTTAAAATATTTGCTTTTAAATTCAAATTTAAAAAGGGTAAAGTTTGCTCATCTTTTAATCCCGTTTTACGTTTCTATGGTTTCAGTGATTTTTTTAGAGTGACAAAACAGCCATAGTAATAATTAATAAGTAATTAGATATAACATGACGAGTAGAAATAGGCTAAACCGTAACTGTCGTTTTGACATTTTTGGCTAGTTGCTATGGTTGTTATGCCACTCTCAAAAAACCGCTGAAAACGGAAAACGGCACTAAGAAATGATCGGATTTTTTCCTTTCAAATTTGTATTTAAATGCGAATATCTCATAAACAATTAAAAATAGAAAACAAAAATGTAACAACAAATATAGAGAGTCATTTAAAAAAAATTACTTTGTCCTTGTACGAACTTTCTGATACACCCTGTATACATAGAGTTGTTTGCAAAATATAGAGAAGCAAAAACCAAAATATTTTTGTACAAAAATAAGACGAAAAATAAAGAATAATTTGATTTTGACCAAAAATTTCTGTACAAAAGAGGAAAAATAATGTTTTATTTATGTAATTTTGCAATTTTTTGTTTTAAATAATTTGTTTTATTTTCTTAATAAACATAATCGGAAAAGCAAAAATTAGATTCTTTTTATAAAATTATAAGTATTTTATCAATTTTAGATAAAAAAATTAATTATATCCTTTTTTTTATATTAGTGATAAAATATAAAGTATTTTAGTAAAATATGTTTTGGACTTAAACTCATATTAATATTTTACAAGTCACTATATATATATATATATATATATATATATATATATATATATATATATTATATATATATATATATATATATATATATATATATATATATATATATATATATATATATATATATATATATATAAAATAATATAAAAATAAAAAGTAAAATCTTAACCGATATGAATAAATCCAAGCTTTCGGAAAATTAATTTCCTTTTCCAAGGCGCTAACATGTTAATTAAAAATAACCAATGCCACAGAAGAGAACTTCATTGATTGGAAAAAGGAAATAAATTTTCAAAAGCTCGGGACTGCTAAAAAGTGTTTAACTTTTAATGAAGCATAAAGACGATCCCTAATAACTTCCAGTTGTTATATATTATATATATATATATATATATATATATATATATATATATATATATATATATATATATATATATATATATATAATATATATATAATATTCTTAAAAATTTATATTAAAAATGAATAATTAAAAAAAAAACCTTAACATTAAAAACTGATCTTTTTTTTAATAAAAATGTAATACTCACTTAGGAACATATTTTTTTATTTTAAAAACAAAAACGGTATTTTACTTTTAGTTACTAGAATCTTTTTTTTAGAATAAACTTATACCAAAAAAGAAAATCTACAGTATAAACATATTGACGAACAGAACTAACTTATACCTAATAAAATAACTAATAGGGAAAAATAATTTATAAGGTATAAAATTTAGAAAAAATTGGAAATTATTTATGTCTAGAAGGTAGCCCTATTCTTGAAATAAAATTTGGTTAAAATAATTACTTATAGAATTCTCGGTTTGCTGTTCCTAAACATTTATTACATACCGATTTTTACTTGCTTTTTTAAATACTTTAACCACTGCGCGGTAGCAAAAACCAACATTTTATATTATGAAATGTATAAAGGTAAACGTCAAACATATGTGCATGTGGGTATGTTGGATTTTTTATGTAAATAGCACAACTTAAGCTAAAAGGTTTCTCGCACAGAAGGTGCCTTGCCGTATCGTATTTTAAAATTAAAATGTCCATGGCAAGAGTAGATTATGTTAAAATAGACGAGATCCGATCATCCTTGTTGTATATTAAATTCGTAAATACACCTATCTGTGTGCTATAAAAATAAAATGTTTATGGTGTAATAAATTTATGGAGTTTGCTCCTACTTTGTTTTATTTTTTATGTATAAGGAAAAGTTTTTGTGTAACATATAATGTGTTTGCCATTTTTCTTTAAGTTATATTATTTTAACTGAAAGTGACAAGAATATTTATATTTAAAATTTTGGTATTTCCTTGCAACTTATATTTGCTTTTGTTTAACGCCTACAGAAAGCAGGCATTACTAAAATATTGAAACTAAAAAATACTTTTAAAAACTTCTTATTTTTTGTAATATTAAAAAAACATAGAAATTTATTTTGGCAACGTGTAATGAACTTATTTATATGCTTTTACATGCCATATGACATCTAGAAATCGTTGCTAGGTTTATTTTTTTTAAAACAGTTTGGTATTGTAATATTTTTTCCTGTTTTATTTAAACTCGTACAATAAAAGTAAATGGGTAAACTAATTAAATAAGTCTGCAAAATAATAGCACAAGCGTTAAAGTTTTAAGTAGTCTGCTAGGGGTAGCTTTTATAGGTATATGTCTAGTGAGATCAGGACATGATGCAGTAATTATGTTCAGTGTCGAAATGGAGACCATTTAGCCCACCGGGCAAGAGTTCTAAATGGCTTCCCTTTTTTGTATATTTTTTAAGTAGTAATATGTTTTAATACTATTAATCTAAATGCATGTAAAAATATTAAAGGGAGGGGAATAAAAAACTTAAAAAAATTAAATAAAAAGGTACAACACCTAAACAGGGTGGCGCTTTTTCGATGGATTTTCAGGGTATTGGAAAAGCTACAAGAGATAGAGCAAATTTATGGGCACATTCTTAAGTTCGATCTCGGAGACACAGGTCGTTTTTTTTAATTTTGACGACTTCAGTATAGTTCCGTATCTCAGTTGTCTGTAAAGATAGAAAAAAAAATGGTAACCAGCATATTTATGTAAAATTTTACAAAGAATTTAGTGGCATACCTAATTATTTTTTGTCATTCACGGTTTGAAAGGTATAACCCAGAGTTGTTTGGGATACCCTGTATCATATTTGACTATTTGAATTCCAATAAAATACCTTGCTATTGATATTTCATACTTTATATTTATTTTTAAAGAAATTATTATTTGTAAAACAATTTACGAAATTAAATTTAAATTAAGATTTAAATTTTGCACACCTTGTATAAAATTTACCTTGCAATAAATTTATTGATTCTTAAGTTAGTTAAGGCCAGAGATGCGGCCTCAGAAAGACCATCTGGTTCCTGTAACAAGGACCTGTAGCTACCCACGTCACTAGACCGGGAGAGGAGGGCATGATGAATCTAATGGTCTGCTTGTCATACTCTCCAGGAGACAGGGACACCAGAACACATCAGAACACATTGTGCTCGTGTCCGGTAGCGACACGAGTAAGAGAAGATGTAAAAACTCTCTCCCAATCTGGTATAGGATTCATTAGAAGTCCGATCCTATTGGGAGAAATATAAAAAGGTGTGAGCCACAATAGACCGAGCGGTCGCAGTGGAGGGCGTAAAAAGTCCACTCACTTTAACTACCTACCTACCTACCTACCTAGTTACTTTAATAAAAATATTATAAATTGTTTGTAAATTATAAGAAAATTGCCCTTTTTCTATGCATCCTTAATTTCAATTAACCAAATACGAATTGGGAAAATGCAAGTTGGCTTAGGAACAAATAATGGTCGCTGCAATATTTTGTATATTATTTAAAAAAGAAATAAGAATTACATACTGCCAGCTCTTCAGGTTTTTAAATTTAGATTCAAATAAAATGGAATTTGAAAACTTTAAAATATATAATATTGATAATTTTTATATTGATAGCAAAAAAAGTAAAATGCTTTACAGTTGTTTTTTGTTAGATATCGGTTAAGAAGCAACCAGCTAAAAATAATGAAAAATAAATAAGTAATAAAAATAATAAAATTTAAATACTATATTTAGGTTCTTTATTAAAACTATAATTAATATAAAAGATTCAATGTAAGATTCTACAAAAACTTGGTTTTGACTTTTTTTTCTGTCTTTATAATTAACCGAGATACAAAGGTGTGCTAAACTATTGAAAAGGCGCCACTCTTTACATTAAAAATAAAATATTATTCCAGGTTGGTAAATAAAATATATGTTATTTAGGTTTATGGTTAACTAGAATTCCGATAGAAAAAATTAAATAAACTTTGTTATTAATTAAAATCATATTGTTTGGTATAAAATTTCTTGGCAAATTATTTGACAATCAAATTTTAAAATAAAATAAATGTATGCAGTAAATGGATTAACATAAAAGTTTTAAACCTAATAAACTTGAAGTTAAGGCTAATTTACTTTTATTTTTTTCATGATTTTTTTAATCATTTGTGTTTTTTTCGTAAATTTAATCAGATTTTTTCGTCAAATCCCAAATTTCGCAAAATTATTTATGTTTTTCTAAAAGCCATAGCCAGTTAAATGTTATTCACTCAACAATTTTTTTATGCAGTATTTCGGATGTCTTTAATTTTAGAAAAAATGCAGATATTTTTGCAAAATTTGTGATTAGGCAATAAATTTTGACAAAACTCTCTGGAGCCGCTGCCAAAAAATCAACTTTTTTGCAAATTTAAAGATGATTTTTTGTTTAACCAAAGTGTTCTTCTTGAGGCCAATAGCAACTAATAAAAAATTTTGAAAATCCTACAGCCGCTACTGATTTTTGATATTAAAACGGATAATTTCAGCCCACTAATGAATTCTGCCTTTTGCCACTTACAAGTAATAAATAAATAGGATCGCTATAAATGATGGGCACTTATATTTTGACTACGCTTTTTATTATAAATTAAAACCAAATTATTCAGTGTTTGTCTTTGGATAAAGTTTTACTCTTTCTTTAAAATTGTTAACTCGGTTAATTAATTTTAATTAGCCAAACGAACCTTGTATAATAGACTAATACAGTGGGTGGTCTGTTCATGAGTTTAAACATTATTACAAATTTAGATTGACCGCTGTAAATGTTACCCATAATTTATTTTTTATAAGTATTTTTATGTAATTATTTAACTAAAATTACATTCTTGAGTCACGCATTGTTTAATAAAGTTTCTTTGTTATATTTACAAAATTATAACATTACACTGCAACGCAAAATAGTTAAATAATTTGGAAACTAACAACCATTTTTAATGATTTTTTTTTAGATCAAAAGTACACCAATCTATTTTTAAATTATTCATGGGGAAGCATTTTATTAAAACGTAGTTTAATTGTACAAGGTAAAATAAAAAAGTCTGTTTTTTGTGTTGTTTTTTTATTTCACGTATGGAAAATAAGTGACACCAGTCAAACTTTAGTTTTTTCCTAGTGTGCAAGGTCGGTGGTTTATCTACTAGATATTTTTTAAAATTCGTCTTTAACTCTAAGTTTTAAAATTATGCGATTTTTTCCCATGAAATGTCCATTTTTACATTAAATACCTTGATGTTGACCACTTCAGCCACAAAGTGATTACCATGGTTACTTTACATACTGATGAGAGTTTGTCAATTGATTAGAATAAGATCGCTACCTTAATACGAATAGTTTATCACTTGAAAAACCTAGACGTCATTTAAGTTTAGAAGATGTAGAGCTCTAGGTATGTTAGATGCTCGTATGGGTCAGAGTGAAGTTGAGATCCGTATTAATATATTCCAGAGTGTAAACTGTCATCAGTATGTGAAGTAACCATGATAACTACTTTGTAGCTAAACTGGTAAATATCATGATATTTATAATGAAAATAATGGACATCGCATAGGAAAAAAGTGCATACTTTCGAAAATATTAAAGTTAAAGGCAATTTTTTAAAACTATCTAATAGATAAACCACTGGCCTTGCACACTAGGGAAAAACTGAAGTTTGACTGGTGTCACCCATTTCCCATACGTGAAATAAAAAACCTCCTGTGAGACATACGCCTATATTTTACCCTGTACAATTAAACTACGTTGTAATAAAATGCTCTTCCATAAATAACTTAATAATAGATTGATATACCTTTGATCTAAAAAGAAAGTAATTAAAAATGGTTTGTTAGTTTTCAAATTATTTAACTTTAAAATTATTGTTAAAAAACGATATCCCTTAATTTTGCGTTGCAGTGTATATATTCTAGTGCTACGGTTCTGACATTAAAACATTTTAAAGTAGACAAGATTATGGTCTTAGTTATATGTTAAATAATACCTATTCTATTATTAGAATTTTAAATATATATTGATACAAAAATAAAAGCTTTTTTGCTAATTAAACATGTTTTAAACATAGCAATAAAAATTAGGAATGTTAAAAAACAATAGGAAAAATGCCAACATTTTAAAAAAAGCATGACTTACTTATTTCCCAATTTTAAAGTATTTGAAAAAACACAAAATTATACACGGCAGGCAGAATGGATTTTAACACAAGAGATCCAACAGATTTTTTTTTGTTTAACAAAACTGGTACTGGTCCTGGAGATAATAAGCGAATCACAAAGCTCTTGACATATTTAAGGCTTTTAACCAGGTCTGTCATTATGCGAGTTTAAACAAACTTTCTTCATACGGTCTTCCAAACAAATTTTACCTTTTACTTTTAAATTATTATCTAATCAACGTATATCAATTAGTGTGGATTTTGCCTTTTACCGAATAAATGAGGTACCCCAGTATCAATAGTGTCACAAACTTTGTTTTTCACAACATCGATCTCGTTTGCTGTAGCGATAAAAGTGTATATATTTATACTAGTATACTCATCCTTTACTTATAAGCCGCATGTTTCGGCAGAAGAAAGAAGAATTCCCTATCTTCCATTACATTGATACAGTATACAACTAATTGTAGCAAAGCTGTTCCTGACAGACACATTACACTTAATTGCTAAATTATTTTAGAAAGCTATAAAATTTTAATGTAGTTTCCATAATACAAATATGCAGTATCTATATAACTTTCTTTGCTTGACATGAAATATATTTTGTACGAAACAACTAAAGATTCATTTTGTTGGATTTCTATTTTCATTATATTTTGCCAATTTCATCCTTAGATATGAGACTCTAATAAAAACCAATATTTCCACCGAAATAAATAAGAAAAGGAAAACAGAGGAAGAAAAGTTATATTTGCACCTATAGACAGACACGGGAGACCGATAAGTCACATAGACGACTCTGTTGGGACAAAACCTTTTTCGAAATAAAAGAATTTACCGTTGCTGAAGATTATTTTGGGGACAGACTTTCACTTTACCGTAAATCAGGTATATACACTAAGGTGTATACGTGTGTGAGGGCTAAGAATTTTTAACAATCCTACAGAAATTTTAAAACTAATTACTCAGTTCTTAAAAGCATTTGTACTAGCGGATTTCTTTCATGAAAAATACTGTTATTTGTTTTTAATTTTAAGAAAACAGTAACCCATTTATTTAAAACATAGATAAGAATATTCCTTTTACCTATTTTACTTATTTCTTTCAATCGATTAACCACCTTTGTTCTTAATTATCTTATAATATTAATAATAAACTTCAAGAATTTTATAACTGGATTAATAGTTTACAAAGGTAATGCAAAACAATGTTTTCACTGTTCTATTATAGATGTTTTTGCTGTAAAAAATAAGTAATTGGGCCCTATAAGTATTTCATGCCCTTAGATTTAATTTTTTAAGAAAATATCAAATTATTTTATTAATAACCATGACATTATTCTGCCAAATAACTTATTTTATTCTAGCAATAAAAGCAAAATATTTATGACATGAAGTTTTTTTTTATTTATGTAGATCAAGTAACTTGATTGTAAAAAAAATATATTAAAAACTATTTAATCGAGAAAATTGGTTCTTTGTAGCAGCCGGTGACTTAAAAAGTAATTGAATTATATCTCTTAGTTTCTGTATTGAAGATAAGAAAAGTGATTTTCCGTTGCTCACAGAAACTTAGCAATTACTTAAGGTATACCTCGAAATCCCTATTAAATAAATAAAATATATATTTATTATAAAACATGTAGCAAGAAATTATTGCTCGCTATATTGCTTGCACACAAAATTAAAAAAAACAACCTAATTTGGTTTTACTTGGACTACAACTTGCCAATAAAAAGATTAATTTTGATTACAAGACAATTAGGGAATATGATTTAAAATAATTAGGTATTTTATAAAAAGAATTTCTATTATTAAGAAAATTTTAATTGAATTTGCTAGTTTACTGATTTAAATTTGGAATAATTTATTGCTGCTGTTATTTAAATTACAAAAAAATTTTCATAAAGTTGTAAATTATTTCATATAATCATTCAAAACGTATTTTTTGGATTTGTTAAATAAATATTGGATTGTTTTTTTTAATTTAAAAAAAAAATAGTAGTGTTATAATATTTTTTATCCGTTTGTTCCAGGCGCCATCATCTTTTTTTTTAGTTTAAATATGTATTTTCATTGCATTTTTTAAAACCTGTGTGTTTTTAGAAACTTTACAAATAATAAAAAAAAATATATATATATATATATATATATATATATATATATATATATATATATATATATATATATATATATATATATATATATATATATATATAGATATATATATATATATATATATATATATATATATATATATATATATATATATATATATATATATATATATATATATATATATAAAATATATATAAATATATATACACCCACAGACACACGGTGTTCACTGGCGATCACCCTTCTAATTACTGACCGTACTCAGTGTGTTTAGATATTAAAGAATTAAAAGCAATTTTTAAATTTCCTTATTTTACAATAAACATAAAAAAAGTCAGAAAACAAAGTATAATCGTCTAAAAAATATATTTAAATACATAGGTCTAAATATCAATACTTAAAAAAAAAACAGTTATAGCCGAGATTATGATTATTATTTTGTTTTCGAATAGGAAAAGAAAAACTTTAGTAATAAAATTGATAAATAAAACCAAAAAAATAATAATAATAATAGTTTTTGGTAAAAATTACAGATTTTTTTGTGCTCAATTCTTTCATTTAAATTTAAAAAATAATAATAATAAAAGTTTAGGAATTCTAGTGTCTTGGTTGTTACAATTCGTCTTATCCATAAAAATTTTTAAAATAAAATTGATATTTAAAACTTTAAAAAAGTCTCTAATTTTGATGCTATTATACAATAAAAATAAATATTATTTTTGGTTTTGTTAGACTCTGTGTCAAACAGGGCTTTTAAAATATCAACTAATTTAAGCCATTTTATATTCATCCCATTCGTACAGTATTCAAAAATACCAGCGAATTAAAAATATGACAAAGTAAATACCATTTTTCAACTTGGTACTAGTAATTTACACATATATTACAATAAAAATATGGATATTGCCTATATGTGTATCCGGTTGTCTGATTAAAAATTCTATCATCGGATGACATGACTCTAACGGACTACATAAACATGGCGGATCACAATGATTTTTCAGATTCTAATTATCCTTTATAGGCACGATTTTAACATGGCCAACTTATGAAATAACATGAGGATATGACGTGTTTCATTCGGGTGTAGATTGTTTTTGTGAAAAGAAGTTCTTTTGGAGAATCTGTGATATTTAATGAGAGCAGTTATGCAGTGTGGTCAGTTTAGAAAATCATTATAAAGACAGTAAGTTTTTGATGTGGAACCCTTTTATGTGAAATCTAAAATTGAAGGTTAGCTCATTTTCGAAGCTTTATGCTATGTATAATTTATTATACAGGGTGGTCACACTTGTATTGCTATAAAATTGAAGTTTTCGTTAGTTCTGGTTCGTTTTGACGCTATTTATACAGAAAAGAAACACTTTAATTAGCTTATATAATAATATAGTAACAAATCTGCTAAATAAAGTAACATTTTATTTGCCAGCAAATATTTGACAATTTGTATCTGATTTATTTATTTATACTTTTTTATTTTGGTTGTTTAGTCCATTATTTAAAAAATATAATTTAATTTAAATTATTTACCGGGATTTATGTATTTTTTTCAAGATATTGCCAAAAATTGTGTTGAAGCACGTTGAACAAAATTCTGCGGTTCAAAATTGAGAACAAAAAAAAATATATAACCTAATTACAAATAAAAAATGTTTTTATTTTTACTGCATGAAAACAATGAATTGCAGGAAATATAATATTACCTAGAATATGCACCAAGGATTTTTTAACTGCACTTAATTATAAATTGTATTACAAATAAACTATTTTCCTCGCTATGTATTAAACAAATATGTATTATTTATTATCTTATATAAAAAATAAATGCAATAATAGATTCCGTGTTACTTATTATTTTTATAAATAGATTAAAATAATATATAACGTTTTGCCATTAAATAAAAACTCTACTTACAATATTGACTTACGGTCACTTTATGCATAGCTTAGTTTTTAATTGTTATCTAAGTGAACCGGAAATGGACTAAAAAAAGATAAAAGTTTATAAAAAAGACGCTAGCAGTAAATATTTCCACTAATTTTCATTAACATATTGTAAACATAGACATTTTTAACTGAGGACTGAATGTATTTAGAATTTCTTTTAATTTTTAACATTTTTTGCTGAGTAAACTTTTTTGTAAAAATATTCCTTAGTACTTGCAAACATTTCTTAACTAAAAATACTACCCCAATAAAAAATACCACTTTTTAAATTAAAGTATTAGCTATTACATGTCTTCCTGCTGTTTAAAGTTAAAGAAAATTGTCTTATTACCGACTAAAATATCATTTTGTATTTATGATAATCGAGACACGCGTATATTTGAATATTTTTTAAATATTATTTAGAAATTCATAAATTTAGTAATAGGATGGTGCAGGTCATTTATTTTCAAGACGAGTATGAATCGCATAGGTTCATTGGTGCAGCTAGTCCATGTCACCTTTAGGAAACCTCAGGAAAATTATTAGAAATAAAAGCGCACTCTTGCATCTGATATCTGCAATTTTTAAATTTATAGGAGTCATTTTAGTCTGTTTATGAACACAAGAGATATACATTTTAATATTAATATTTGAAACAGTCGTATTTAAACTGATTTTAAGAGTGACACGAGTCCTAAAATAATAAATTTTATTTTCTCATAAAATTAAAATTTTAAAGACTTGAATTTTATTGTAAAAAAGTTTTAATACAGAATTTCTTTAGTTAACCCCAAGCATTTTTTAAATTTTTGTTAAAAGTTTATTGTGTTGTTTTTTATTGGTATATATTAAAAAAAATACTAAAAAATTTAAAAAATTCTTAACCTTTAAAATAAAACCAAATTTAAGTTAGTTTAATAATTTACATGGAGACGATAGCTTAATCCAAAATTTGTACCATGTTCAAAAGTTAATTATAAGAAAGATATATTTTGTGTGTGTTGTACAACCTGTGTACAATAATGAATTCTCCTTAGGTTTTTACACAAAAAAGGTATACTTCGTAAAAATCGCTCTGACTAACTCTTATCGAGATATTTGCGTGTAGGTTGTTTAGTGCAATCGAAAATATGTTTTCTTTAACTCTTTATTAGAAAGTATTAATTAAAACAAAACAAGAATAACTATTTAAAAAGGGGTCTGTTTTTCGTAAAAAATGTTCAAAATGTTTTCTGTTCAGGACTCTTTATTATACCTTTATAGAATGACAGCCTAATTAAAAAAAATAATTGCTCGTTCCGAAATGACTTTTCAGCATTTTCATTTTTTTTCCAAAATTCTTTTCACCTATTCACTGTGCCAACATAAACCACTGGTTTCATGTATCCCCATACAAATAAAAAAAAGAGTAAATTAAAACCGGGGCTTCCAGCCGTCCAAGGTATCTGGGTTTCGCGACCTGTCCAGCATCCGAAAGGGTGTTATTTGGGTAATTTCTGACAGGTCTTAAAAAGTCTGCGCTTCATTCTGCATGTATAACATGTTTTATCTTACTTCTAGAAAGAAAGCTTATCAAACGCGTATGTTTGTTTCTAAAATTAAAGATGCCTCTACGTCTTAATGTTGTGGAAAGCACAAAAAAGTTGTGAAGTTTTAAGAAAATTTAAAGTAGTGTAGGTGGCGGCCTCTAGTTCATACATAAAAATTAACATCGGATCTAAATTTTTCATGTTAAAATACTCTTGCCGGCTTTAATTACCATATTTAAAACATATTAAGAAGTATCAAAAAAGATTAAAAATATTTTTTTTCACTTTGACACTCTGTATTATTCTTATTATCAACTTATGAACATAGGTATGTTCAATTAAATGCTAATATTGCTTTTTTTTTTGCTTTGGTTGGCTTTGCACAAATATTGTTACATAAGGAAACTGTGGTTTTACTGTGTGCCATTATTTAGTGGACATCATATATATATATATATATATATATATATATATATATATATATATATATATATATATATATATATATATATATATATATATATATATATATATATATATATATATATATATATATATATATATATATATATATATATATATATATATATATATATATATATAATATATATATATATATATATATATATATATATATATATATATATATATATATATATATATATATATATATATATATATATATATATATATATATATATATATTATGATTTTGTGCTCTCTTATTTTTCAGGATATTTGAATATAAATTCTTGACTTTTTACTTAAACTTATCATTTCACCGCATTGTATTCCATTACCATAAAAATAACACCAAACGCTACAAAAACAAACTTATAAATGTGTTCTATTCTCTAGTAAAAACAGCCAATTAGAAATTTATCGTCCACCTAAATAAAACTTTTACAAAAGTTAATATAAAAATATAATAAAGTTATCATTTGCTTAAGAGGATAGAACAAAATATTAAAAACTACAAAAAATTAAACAAAAAGTAAATCTTAATATTTTATATTTTAAGCTGTTAAAATTACTGTAAAAGCTTTATTTGGAATGTAACCTAAAAAAATAATTTAAACATTTCTTACATTTTTTTAGTTTATCATTTTCCATCTATTAGCATATAGTAAAAATACTGAAAATCTCCGGATAAACACTAACCAAAACAAAGAGGGACATTTTCCTTAAGTGGTTCGCCCCACTAAACCGGATAAGCAATAAGGGAGATAGTATTCACTTGGAAATTTTGGGGTCTACATTCCTTCTAATAAGATTGTTTGAATGGCCGACACAGATACCATAGAAAAACAGAGTGAAGTAGTGCGATTTTTGTTTAAAAATATGCAGAAAACTGCAAGTGCTTTTGTGCTGTTTCGAATTGTTATTTAAAATACCATAAATTATTTTATGTGGTTAAAAATAATTATGTTTAATTTGAAAGATTTTTCTTCATAGATAATAATTCAATTATACAGTCAGGTAAGTTTTCTCTCAATGGTAGTTCGCAGGTACAGAATGTTTTTATCTTAACGTTTTCTGTAACATCTGCGCAATATAGGCGGTATACAAGCTTAAAATTTATCCCTCTATCTTCCTTTTTTATTCATTTTCTTTCTCTTTTCCTCTGTCTGTCTCCTTTAGCGTTAGGTTCTTTCTGAAAGCATGAATATTCGATGTATCGTTCATCTCCAAATCCGTTAACCGCCACAAAAAGTGATATAATAAACCTGTATTTCTCAAAACATTTTTTTTATTTACCCATTTTTATACCGTGAGCCTTAGAAGTAAGCAGAATAAAGCTTCATAATATGGGCCTTCACTATTAAGATGTTAAAAGATGAAGAAAAATCAACAGACAGCAGGTTTTGCAGATAGGACAGAAAGAAGGAATGGACAAAGTGGAAAATTTGGGGCTTCCTCAGATACACTTTTCTAGACTGAAGTAGGATTTTTACTTTTCTGAAAAAAACCAGTAATATACACTCCATGTTATTAAGTAAATATCTTTGGCTATTAATAGCTCCAGGGACTCACGAAAACAGTGAAAAGAGATAGTATTGTCTTGGAAGTCCACTAGAAAATATGTTTGAGTCTTTTAGTAGTATTTTACAGTATATATAAGACAAATTTATAAACCATAAACACTGCTCATTATATAGTTTTACTAAGTTAAATATTTAAAGGTTTTACTTTAAGACTATAACATTTAATGGAGCAACATGCCCTATTAATGCATATTGCTTTGGAAAGGATATCGACGAAGCATATATCAAAAATTGATTTTGTCATTCCTTAAATTCAAGGGACTCTGATTTAGATTTTTATTAGTTGTTGTAAGCCACCAAAAGGTGGTATGGGTATTTATTTTTTGTAAACGATGGGAAATGTTTATAGATATAGATATACTTGCTACCTACTTCTAAATAGCATAGTAATCCATAGGTACGTAAAAAATAATTTTATTATTGATTTTGGGGATGTTTGCCAGGGCCAGGCATTGACGATCTTTTTTTTTTAATTGTGTTGATAAATAACGCTCATGTAAAATTAAAAAAAAGGACAGAAAAAGTAAAGATTAATAATATACTTATCAACTTTGTCGCGTACTCAAAACAAAAAAAAGATTTTTATTCATGAATTCGTCTTTATAAAACTTTGTTCTACTATTTAAAATAAATATCCAATCAAAGAAGCATATTTTCTACGAGATTTGGTTGTATGGATAATAACGGAAAAGTTAAAATTAAATAAAAGAATTTATGACATACACATTTTGGATACAAATAAGGCGTCCAATTTCATATATATATATATATATATATATATATATATATATATATATATATATATATATATATATATTTGGTTTGCAATATTTAGCCAAATTGTATTTTTGTAGTAAAAAAGTTGGTATATACAAAGTAAATTTTAAGTTATTCATATTAAAGCCAAAATCTGAGTAGAAGTTTATTTATGGGTAATTTAAATTTTAGTTGTTAAGTGGACGTTTGGACAATAAATTAAATAAATATATTTAACTGGTAATAATAAAATTGAGTTAATAATTTAATAGGACTAAAAATAATATCTACAATATTATCCTAAAAATAAATTAATCGTAAAATGCGATAAATCATTTGTGTGCAAGACAATTGTTTTTAAGTTGTAAGTTAATGTAATTGCGTTAAACATATAAATATTTCAAAAGTTTATTAAAAAAAATGTTTGTATTTATATATTTTTTTAGGTTCTTGTAGGACAGGGTAGGTGAGTGTAGGGGTAAAAAGTGGAACTAAGCATAAATAAGTTCCGATTTGATTTTTATAAAAAACGCGATTTAGACTTATTTCAGAAATTAAAAATGCTTTATGGTTATTATTATAAACAAACAGATTTAAGTCTTTTATTAAACATGCATCTAACTTCACTTCTTTGAGAGTTAGCGTAATTAAGTGAAAAATAGTTTACCCCAGAATTCATACCATACACCTAGTCCTAAATTACACTGACGATAACAAATAGTTAATTGACAAAAAAGTGTAAAATGGAGTACTTTATTTCTGGAAAAAACAGACATATAATACAAAAATTATGCTACGTCAAATTTAAAAATAAACAAAACCATCGTAGGAAAAAGCAATAAAAAAATGTTTTCCAATTCTAGCTATGTATGTCTAACAATATACCCCAAAATTACTGACTATATTTTTTTCGGATATTTTAAAAAATATTTGAAATAATTAAATTATTTAAAAAATTTGCCTTTTGTAGGGCGACTTACAGTTTTCGAGATCTGAGACTTACTTATAACTTGATTAAAAAAAAACTGCAGTGCTCACATACGCCGTTAGACACTAATAGTTAAGTAACTTAACATTAAAATACATGCTGTTGTCTTACTACAGACATAAATAGTATCACCATTAAAATAAGCACTATATTTAAATCAATTAAAGCACCATAATTAACCTTTAAAGTTTAACAGGGTTTTTAAATAATGTTTTATTGTAGAAACATAAATTATATTTAAGTAATAAGCCATTTTATTTAAAATCAACTACAATGTATGAAAAAATTGCAATTGTTAATTTTATCGACTTTTAAATAATAAGACATATGTAAATTTGTTATAATTGCAAACAAGATATAAGGTTATAGAAATAAATTATTCCTTATACATGTGTCATTTAAACTACTTAGTTGCATTCAATTCTATTTTAAAACATTTAACATTAATTATTGTACCGTTTAATTTTTTATTTACGCATTTATCAAGAAGAATATTTGAAGTTTATAGACATTTTTTATTTTCACCTGTAATATAAAACACACGGATATTTTCACTGAGGAGATTTAATGAAGGCTTATAGATTTAGTAATAAAAAATCATGGTTGTCTGAAATAGTGACTGTTAGATAATACGAAAGGTAAATAATTAAATGCATTAAAAGAGCTCTATGGGCATGTTTCTCTTTTGTTCAGCGGTCACAGGCACACCTCTTTTTAACTTGGGTTACTTGTCTAATAATTTTTAGTGAAAGTACCCATCTTACTTCTGAAACTCTTATTTCTCGGGAAGTGTGGGTTTAAAAATTTCTATACCTACTACGATCTAATTTTTTGCACAATAATTGTTAAAATGTAAGTTTTATTTTTTTTGAAATCCGAAAGGTCACCGCAAAAAACCAAGCCTATAAGAGAACCGCATAAAACATTTTTTTTATATTACTATGAACAATAGTCAATTTAAAGCCGCATTGCTGTCTCAGCTTAGCGGATTCAAATTGCTTTTTTTTTATCTTAAAAAAAAAACGTAAAAAATCGTTTTTTTAATATAACCCAGCACTTTTGTTTTTAAGATATAAACGATTTAAATTTGAAATAAAAACGCAAATATCTTAAAAACTAAAAGAGCTACAAAAAAAATGTAATAAACAAAAAATATGCCTTTTGTTAAGTTTTTAAAAAAGGTTATATACATAATTTTTTAAAGAGTTACTCGTTCAAAATGATCTTGAGAAACTTTAAATCATAATTTTAACATATTTTATTTTACATAGTTTATTTAATTTTAAACTTTTAAAACATTTCATCTATTAAGCTATCAACTTCTCCTAGGCGTAAAGCCATTCTTATTTAAATTATGGTATTTGTCCATTTATTTACTTCTTTAAGATATTATTAAATTAAAGTTTAAACATTAATTCAACTGAAAACAAAAATAAAAAACACATTTTTTCATGTTAAAAATATCACTAAAATTTTCTCAAGATCATTCTGAACGAGTGACTGTCTATAAATTAATAATATTATTATTTAAATTAATAATAAAAATATTTAAACGATGAGCTATACACAAAGAAGCATACAAGATCAAGAAATGTTAAGCGTCCTGCCAGGTATATAACACCCAGATAAAGAAGGCACTTATTAGTATTTTTTCAATTATATAAAGTTTAAATTTTATTTAAGATAAAGTTTAAAGTGGATAGGTATGGGTACAGTGATTGGAAAAAAAAATAAAATAATATATCCGTGCTATTAGGTTATCCCCCATTACTTTGAAGCACATGTGCAAAATTTTGTTTCATTAAGTAAAAAGAACATTTTGAATTAATTTTTAAATGTATCGGAGCTGGTATACCTATTTGTATCAATAAAATATATTATCAAAGTTTTTAATGACCAAAATCACATTTTTGATTATATCTCCTTAATTACTTATTTTATTAAAAATGTGTAAAATATAACTATTTTTATAGAGCTAACCAAAAGACATATTGTTTGCCTATTACATTTTTTCATAACTCTCTAAGTTTTTAAGATATTTGAGTTTTTATTTTAAATTTAAATCGTTAATATCTTAAAAACTAAAAGGGTTACAAAAAAAATATTTAAAAGAACTGCCGTAGTTTTATTAGACCATTAATTTTGACTATATACCATTTTTTTCTAAAATCAGTAGTTTTCGAATTATACAAAAAAACGATTTTTCACAATTTTTTTAAGGTAAAAAAATGAAATTTTATCCCGCTGAGCTAAGGCAGCAGTCAGGGGTGGATTTACGCAAAGGCTAAGTAGGCTGAAGCCTAGGGCGGCAAATTGAGGAGTTAAAATTGGGAGTAAACTTTGTTAGGAAAAATCGTAACTTCTAAAGTTGTAAATTTAAGAGTTAATAATTAGACTTCTGATTACACAGAAAAACAGAAAGTTGTAGTATTCTTCAAACTTTATTCCCTGGGGGCTTAAGAGGGGGGATGAAAGTTTGTATAAGAAATTCGTTATTTTTAAACTAACTAGAACCTGGAAAATGTAACCACTCTATTATATGTCAACTTTTTCAAAAATAAATTAGTTAAATATCAGTAGTTTTGGAAATTGTTCCTTAAACATATTTGTACTGTACATATATCAACTCCACTGATACAGGGTGTCCAGGAATGTTTCCCCATTTATTTGTTGAATATTTTGCAATGTAGTAAAAGAAAAAGCATTTGCGGAAGCCTTGATTTGAAAAATTAGTAACAATGAAGCGGGTTACGGGTGAACAACGTGCTTTATGTGTTAAAGAGTATGACAAAAATTATCATTCTCTAGTAACAGTTTGACGTATATATTTTGCCTATTATTACCTTCGTGACATAAATGAAGCACCTTCTTTCAGGTTAATTAGATTTTGGGTTAATAAATTTAGAATAGAAGGCACCACTATTATAAAAAAGCCTACTGGTCGATCCACGACTGTGAGAAATCCTGGTAACATCGTCTGTTTATAACATACTGATGAGAAATTTAAAATTTGACCCTTACAAAATTTAATTGGCACAGGCCTTGAAGGTTGAGAATTATCCAGTTCGGGCTGCTTCTGCGGATATATTATTTAACAATTTTAGAAATTTTGACACTATCTTATTTAGTGACGAGGCGCTCTTTCATTTGGACGGGTTTGGGAATAAACATAACTGCCACAACTGGTCTCCTGAGTACCCTAAGGAAAAACCTTAAAGACCACTGCACTCTTTCAAAGTGACGGTATTAGCTACAATGAGCGCATCTGGCATTATTGGCCCTTATTTTTTTTTGTCAACGGTGTTACACTTATAGTTACTTCTCAACGATACACAAACTTGTTAAGCTTTTCTACAAATAATGTTTCTATTCTTTGCTCTAAAATAAAATTTAGATCAAGAGAATCAGTTTTTATTAGTCGAGTTACACCGTTTTTAAAAGAGAAAATAGTTATGGGCAGCCTGTACTAAAAAATAATAACGAATGTAATACCATTAAATAAAAATGCTCAATCGCACCAACCTAATTCTGCAACTTTGCTTTTTATCTTTCTCTCTTTTACCGTCAATAAAAACCAATGCATGTTTTTTGGTTCTTACCATCCCTTTTAAGAATACCTTTATAATTCACCTCGCCAAGTTGTGAAAGTATTAGAGTCTAATAGAGCTTATTTAACATCACTCCCTGTCATAGCATCTTGATATTTTTAACACGATTATAAAAAAAAATCCTTTCTTTCATAATGAAAATCATTTACCCTTAATTAGGAAAATTTAACACAAAACGAAAATAACGAGATAATAGCAGACACTGCCGACGCTCTTTCCCAACTTTATCTAATTTAACCCAAAAAGGGACATCATATTTAAAAAGTTTGTTAAATAAGATCATCTATAAGCTTTTGCCCTTTTATTTTCTCGATTTCTCTTTCTCCTATACAACCTTTGTTATGCCGTCTCTTTCCTTGCCCGATCTGATACTCTTAAATCCCCTTATCTGTCTCTGTATTAAGGTCCAAGATGGCTGCCAAAGCACTTCTTCGTATAGATCGGGTGCTGAATGTGTCGGCGCATGGCAACAAGGAGGACACTTGACCTGGATGGCGTTGTTTCTGTTGCATATTGCAGTCAGAAAGTCGAATAGAAATGTCACAACGTTCGACTCATTTCAGTTGAATGGCATTCTGGGGATTTCTGGTAATGTAGTTCTGCTCCTGCAAAAATAATAGAGTTTATGTATAAAATATTGAGTAAGTTTTGGGGTAAAGAGAGATAATACAGTGCTGTATTGAGTAATGTAATGTCTGTTTTCCTATTATATATTATTTTTGACTTTTCTGAATTACAAATATGAAATTTTAAACTTGACTAAAAAAACAAAGAACACGATCGTATAAATTAAGGATTTTATATTAAAAGAGGCGAATAAATACTTTTTTTGTTAAATTTATTTATACAGCGATTTTAAGTTTGTCTAACCAGTATTGTCTTCTATGACTACCCCTGCATAATAAATATTTTATATGAATAAAATTATTAATAAAAATAATTAAAATGATACTAGTATGATGCATGTTAATGAAAGTAAAGTTTAATAAATACAGCTGTTTAAAATTACATATAAACAGATTTTATTTTTTTATCTTTATGAATAGGTATAAAGCTTTGTTTCTGTTATAATAAATATATCGAAACCTTGTTTATTTTAAATGTTTTAAAACTTAACATATAATTAGTTAATTAATAATATGTTTATTGCAAGCAATAATCTTAAAACAGCTTGCCAAGATTTCTTCTTTCTTAAATCATATATAACACTCAAACTTTTTTTGTATAAGTATAAGAATAAAATAAAAAAAAGATGCGTACCCACCAAAATCAACTCCTATGCACTTTTTCATAAAGATAATAAATTTAAAAAAAAAACTAAAACATGCATAAGTAACTGTGGCTCATAGCTTAGAACTTAATGAAATTCAAATTTTTGTTCAAATTATAACTTGTAAATTTTTATAATTATTTTTTGTGTTCCATGTTTTTACTCACACGAATCATATATATTTTTAAATTGCTCCCCAGGAAAAATAAACCTTCCCTATGACTGTATTTAAAACGTATTTTTATAAAGTAAATAAGTCATAAATATATATATATATATATATATATATATATATATATATATATATATATATATATATATATATATATATATATATATATATATATATATATATATATATATATATATATATATATATATATATATATATATATATATATATATATATATATATATATATATATGTATTTAATGCCGAAGCTACTATGATTGAAGAGATTAAACAAAAGAATTACAGGTTTAAAAACTTACATAAGGAGAATATCAGCTCTTAGATAAATTAACTGATGTAGAACAACAACTTCAAGAGTCCCCCAATATGAATGAGATGCTAAAACAAAACATTCAAGAACTCACTGAAATGAACACATTTTAAAAAATTTTTTTTTTTTTTTAAAAGAAAAATTTTTTTTTTTCCCAAAAAAAAACCCCCCCTTTTTTAAAAAAAAAAGTTTTTTTTTTTTTTAAAAAAAACCTTTTTTTTTAAAAAAAAAAAAAAGGAAAAATTTTTTTTTTTTTTTTTTAAAAAAGGGGGAAAAAAAAAAAACCTTTTTTTTAAAAACCCCTTTTCCCTATTTTTTTAAATTTCCCTTTTTTTTATTTTAAAAAAAAAATTTTTTTTTTTTTTTAAAAAAAATTAAAAAAAAAAAAAATTTTAAAAAAAAAAAAATTTTAAAAAAAAACCCCTTAAAAAAAAAAAAACCCCCCCAAAAAAAAAAAAACCCCCCCCAAAAATTTTTTTCCCGGAAAAAAAAAAAACCCCCTTTAAAAAAAACCCCCCCTTTTTTAAAAAAAAAATTTTGAAAACCCTTTTAAAAATTTGGGAAAAAAAATTTTAAAAAATTTAAAAACCCCCCCAAAGGGAAAAAAGAAATTTTTTAAAAAAAAAAAAAAAAAAAAAAAGGGAAAAAAAATTTTTTTAAACCCCTTTTTAAAAAAAAAAATTTTTTTAAAATTTCCCGGAAAAAAATTTTTTTAAAAAAATTTTTTTTTTTTTTTTTAAAAATTTTTTTTTTTCCCAAAAAAAAAAAAAAAAAAAAAAAAAAATTTTTTAAAAATTTAAATTTTTTAAAAAAAGAAAAAAAAAATTTTTTAAATGCCCCTTTTTTTTTTTTAAAAAAAAAAAAAGGGTTTTTTTTTTTTTTAAAAACCATTTTTTTTAAAAAAAATTTTTAATAAATTTTTTTTTTTTTTAAAAATTTTTTTTTGGGTTTTTTTTTAAAAAAAATTTTTTTTAAAAAAAAAATTTTTTCCTTTTTTCCTTTTTGGGGGTTTTAAAAAATTTTTTTTTTTCCTTTTTTTTTTTTAAAAAAAAAAAAATTTTAAAAAAAAATTTTTGGGGTTTTTAATTTTTTTTAAAAAAAATTTTTAAAAAAAAAAAAAAAAAATTTTAAAAAAAAAACCCCAAAAAAAACAAAAAAAAAAAATTTTTTTAAAAAAAGGACACAACCCTTAAAAAAAAAGGAAAAACAAAAAAAAAAAAAAATTTTTCCCCTTTAAAAAAATTTAAAAAAAAATTTTTTAAAAAAGAAAAAACCCTTTTAAAAAATTTTTTTTTAAGGGTTTTTAAAAAAAAAATTTTTTAAAAACCTTTTTTTCCCCCCTTTTTTTAAAATTTTTTTTTTAAAAAATTTTTTAAAAAAAAAAAAACCCCAAAACCAAAAAATTTTTTTTTTTTTCCAAAAAAACCCCAAAAAAAAAACCCCCTTTTTTAAATTTTTTAAAAAAAAAAAAATTTTTTGATAAAAAAAAAAAAAAAAAAATTTTTCCCCCCCCAAAAAAAGTTTTTTTTAAAAACCCAAAAAATTTTTTTTAAAAATTTCTTTTATAAAATTTGGGGGAAAAAGGGGAAAAAAAATTAAAGGGGAAAGGTTTTTTGGGAAAAAAATTTTTTGTTTTTTTAAAAAAAATTTTAAAATTTTTTTTTTTTTTTTTTTAAAAAAAAAAAAATTTTTTTTAAAATTTTTTTAAATTATAAAAAAAAAATTTTTTTTCCCCGGGGGGAAAAAAAAAATTTTTTTTTTAATAAAAAAAAAAATTTTTTTTAAAATTTTTTTTTTTTTTTAAAAAATTTTTTAAAAAAAAAAAGGGGTTTTTTCCTTTTTTTAAAATTTTTTTAAAAAAAAAAAATTTTTTTTTTTTTTGGGGGGGTTTTTTTTGGGTTTTTTAAAAAAATTTTCCTTTTTGGGGAAATTAATTAAAAACAAAAAAAAAAGGGAAAAAAAAAAAAAGGGGAAAAATTTTTTAAAAAAAAAAAATTTTTTTTAATTTTTTTTAAAAATTTTTTTTTAAAAAAAATTAAAATTTTTAAAAAAAAAAAAAAATTTATTTAAAAAAAATTTTAAATTTTTTTAAAAATTTTAAAATAAAATTTAAAAAAAAAAAAAATTTTTTTTTAAAATTTTTTTAAATTTGGAAAAAACCAAAAAAAAAAAAAAAAATTTTTCCAATTTTTTTTGGGGAAAAAAAATTTTTTTCCCCCCCCCAAAAAAAAAAAAAAAAAAAAAATTTTTTTTTTAAAAAAGGGGAAAAAATTTTTGGTTTTAAAATTTTTTAAAATTTTTTAAAAAAAAATTTTTTTTAAAAATTTTAAATTTTTTAAAAAAAAAAAAATTTTTTTTAAAAAAAAAATTTTTAAAAAATTTTAAAAAATTAAAAAAAAAAAACCCTTAAAAAAAAAAAAAAACCCCCCAAAAAAAAAAAATTTTTTTCCCCCCAAAAAGGGTTTTTTATTTTTTTTTTTTTTTTAAAAAAAAAAAAAAACCCTCTTTTCCCCCCAAAAATTTTTTAAATTAACCCAAAAATTTTAAAAAAAAAAATTTTTTTTTAAAAAAAAAAAAAAAAATTTTTTTAAAAAAATTTTAAAAAATTTTTTTTAAAAATTTTTTTTAAAAAAAAAAAAAAAATTTTTTTTTTAAAAATTTAAATTTTTTTTAAAATTTTTTTAAAAAATTTTTATAATATTTTTTAAAAAAAATTTTTTTTTTTTTAAAAAAAAAATTTTTTTCCCTTTTAAAAAAAATTAAAAAAAAATTTTTTTTAAAAAAATTTAAAAAAAAATTTAAAAAAATTTTAACCTTTTTTAAAAAATTTTTTTAAAAATTTAAAAAAAATTTTTAAAAAAAAAATTTTTTTTTTTTTTAAAAATTTTATTTTATTTTTTTAAAAAAAAAAAAAAAATTTTTATTTAAAAAAAATTTTTTTTTTTTTAAAATGAAAATTTTTTTAAAAGGGGAAAAAAATTTTTAAATTTTTAAAAAAAAATTTTAAAAATTTGGAAAAAAAGGGGGGGGGGAAAAAAAATTTTTTTTTTTTTTCCCGGGGGCCCTTTTTTTTAGGAATATTGCGACTTTCAAAAATGTTTGGGGGAAAAAAAAATTTTTTTTTTCCCCCCCGGGGAAAAAATTTTTTTTCTTTTAAAAAAATGTAAAAAGGGGCCACTTTATGTATTTTTTTCTTGTAGAATATAAAAATATTTTTAAGAAAATAATTTAATTTAAAAAAAAAAAATTATGACATACAAAATTTACATTTTTTAAAGGAAGATCTTATTTATGGGTTGATTTTTAAAATCATCTTTAATTTTTTCATACGTTTCAATAAAAAAAAAATCTTAATCATTGTCCGTAACAACAAAACTAATTTAATTCAACCTTTGTCTGTGTGTGCATGTATTCATTTTGGTACTGGATAAAACCAAGTCCTCTTTTTTTACAAAGAGTTTTGATTATAAATTTTATACCTTTCGTAGTTTTTTTATTAATATAAAAATGATTTTTATTCAGTTGCGGATCAAGGATTTTTAAACTTTTAATTTCTAAAAAGTTAGACTTTTGACTCACACCAAATGTATACCAGATGCTATTGGCCTTGAGGGGAACACTTTGGTAAAGATAATTTTTATTTTGGAATTGGCGAAAAAGTTGATTTTTTAGGTGCACTTAAAAAAAATCAAGTTCTGAAAGCGTATTTGTATTTTTTCCTAATTTTGATCCAGTTTTTTTGTTAAATCCCAAATTTTGCAGAAATATTTTGTATTTTTCTAAAAACGCAGAGAATAGTTTTTTTTCGATATAATTTTTTTACTCAAATATTTAAAATGCCACCAAATTTAAGAAAAAAAATCAGGTATTTTTGCGATATTTAGGATTTGACGATAAAATTTGCCTATTAAAGTCAAATTTTTTGCTGGAAGCACCAGATAAAAAATGTTTTATATCAAAGTGTTCCTCTTGAAGCCAATAAATAGCAACGGGTATATATTTGGCGTGGGTCCAATGTCTCACTTTTTAGAAAAAAAAATCGAAAATCCTAGATCCACCTTTGTGTATTTAACCTATGGGTTACGAATGTAAGCCCGACCCGTCAAAAATATTTTAACTATTATTATTATATTATAACGCTGCCGGCAAGACCTTTTTTGTTCAGACACTTGAGGTACTTTTTATTTTCTAATTTAAATCGCAACTCTCTCGTATAAATAACGTTGTCAACAACAAACACAATTCTTTTTTATAAAAAAGTATAAAAAATATATAACGCTATTAAAGACGAACCAATAAATAAGGTGCCCCATTAAGAAACCGTGTTAATTTTATGTCGTATATATTTTTTTCAATTTAAATCGTTTTTTTTGTTTTTAAAACTAATTAAAAGAAATATACAAAATGGCTATTTTATTTATTAAGAAAAACCATCACACCACCACACAACACAACAGGTCATTTTTTTAAACACAGGAATTTCAAGTGCATAAAATCGCCCTAAGTTCTGCTGCTTTCGTTCTAATCTGCCAAGCCTTAATTCTCTATACCTGCTTATACCCATGGTGTCCATTACCGTTAGATTTAATCAAATAATGACATACCACACGTTTCAGGAAGATTTAAATCTCTTCAATGTTTAACATTATAAGACAATACATATGCCTCTACTTTAGTTAAGCGGAAATTAAAGCAGTATATTTTCCGTAACTAGGGATTAAGGAACGGAACTCAAAGATAGCAACGTAGACTAAGTGTTAAGGGAAATTGAGTCTATTTCATAAAAAAGCCCTGGCAACTTGACTTAAAAACAGTGTTGGTGCAAAGCAAAATTATAGGATTTATCTGTTGGGAAGAAATTAAATCTTTTAGTAAGTACCTAAAATAATTGAAAATCCACTTACAAGTGGCTCAGACACGAAACAAAGTATTTTTGGATCGCTCAAATTTGCATCTGAGCGAAGTTCATACTAGGTCTGTTTGTTATAAAAATAGTGTACAATATTTTACACTTTTTTTACGTAAGCGCCCTTATTATAGGTGTAATTTAGGACTAAGTGTGTACAAAAAGTGTAAAATAGTGTAAACTAATTCTGAATAAAAAACAGACCTACTGTTTGCTTTTTATTTAAGAGTACATGACCTCAATAACGCACAGTATAATTTTAGGCAAAATCTTCGTATGTTTTCCACAAAAAAAAACTGTTTAAAATAGGTAACATATAAAAGACACCACTTACTAATGAGACTCTTTTAAAACTTTAGATTTTAGCTTTAAAGGGATATCGTACTGTTTCTGAAGTTTTTATTAAATAAAGGCATTTGGTATATATATATAAAAAATATATATATATATATATATATATATATATATATATATATATATATATATATATATATATATATATATATATATATATATATGTATATATATATATATATATATATATATATATATATATATATATATATATATATATATATATATATATATATATATATATATATATATATATATATATATATATATATATATATATATATATATATATATATTATTTTTTAATAAAAAATCGTTTATAGATTACCACTCTTTCAAATACTAGATGTGATTTAAATAAAGAGTTAAAGTTAGTGGGGCTCTTATTTACTTAATAATTATTTTTTGCTTTACAACACGATATAAAAGAAAAAATAGATTTCAAATATTTTTGCTAGGTTAAGTTACAGCTAGTAAAGAAAGGAAATTACACAGAGAATTTTTTACCTACAAGTTGACAATAAATTACAATTATTCTGAACACCTATACCCATGTACCGTTAGGTCTCTGAATAATAAAATCTTACAATGGGATTGCGCAACTTTCACCAATTTAAAGGGATTACAGATAATTTCTCTTCTGAAAATATAATATGGTTGATGGTACTTAGAAATATGGTCCTTTACCTAAACTGCACTGTGTGTAAAAAAATCTGTTGTTATACAGGATGTCCAGAATTCGAACGTATCTTCGAAATAATAACAAATACGAGCTTATTTTAATTGGAGAACAGTGTTGTTTTTAAATGTGACACAGACATACACATTTATTTTTAAAATTTGGTAGTACTAATGCGTTCATTCTTCCTTTTCTTACTCAAATAGTTATATGAAAAATGAATTTGTTTTAGTTTAATAATTAAATATAACACACAGTTAAATTAAGGTAACAAAAAAAAAACTTGTATGGAATAGATAAAATAGTTAAGCACTATAGGGACAGCCAAAACTTTGTCTAGAATATCCAAAAAAATTTACTAGAATTATCTTAAGTAGCTGAGAAAAAAGTTTGCTTTAGTATATATCTTTATTTTGTTACATGGAAAACAAAAACTTCTATAGTAGATAAATTTTAGTCTCGTTAACATAATATGCCATCTTAATAAGACAATTTTATTGTGTGTAAGTGATAATTGCCGCATGTATAACAAAATTGATATAAGTAAAAGTAAAAATTAAGTTATTGTTAATTAAACAAAAAAAAATGTTTACACTTTTTTTTTAAACATTTAAGTAATTTTAATAACTCTTTCATTTAAAAAGCTCTAAAAATTGTTAAATTAAAAATTTAAATTAATATTTAAATTATTTTTTAACTTATATTAACTCAATTTTCAAATTTTTTAACCAATCCTACTTTTTACATACGTTACCAAAAAAAAACAATTTAAGTCCAGGATTTTAGTGTGATTTATGGGGTTCAAAAAAATGAAATAAAAACCCCGGGGCCGTATTATAAAAAATAAATGATGATGTTTACCGAAAATTTTTGACTCCACCAATACACAAAGCGCAAAAGGTTCCAAAAAAGAATGTATTTTTAAAATTTTTCCAATTTTTGAACTAAACCAGTAAAAAAATAAAAACGAAAATTAAAAATTTTAGTTTTTTGCCATATCCGGAAATACGAAATGTAACTTCAATTTTTAACGATATATTATTAAGCTTTCCAAAACGCAACTTTGCCTAAATTTAAACCACCCACCTATCTTTACCCTATCGAAGATCCCCATGCTGTTCATTCTTATCTTGGACACACTTTATATTGATTTTTAATCGTTAACTATTAATAATATAATATTATTATAATTAAAGTACTGCTTCTGTTTAACCACAATTTCGAAATTTTGAATCAACAATCTTTTTTTAAGTATTTATCCTTTTAAGGATTAATTATACGGTTAAATAATATTAGCAATATTATTAATTATATTTATAATGAAACGGCATATACTGTCCAAAATTAAAGACACTCCCCAAATTATAAGTATCAGGTACCGTGGGTGCCAGATTTCTAACCAATTTTTGCTCTCGTTTCCTCAACAATGTTTAAAACATGTTACTACTACATTTTACAACTAACTATCGGCCTTTTATGACCACAATAAAAAATGTTATCCAGAGAGTATCTACATTCTATTGTCAAACATAATTTTCAATCATAATTCTCTTTTGAGCTACAGATTTTGCGTGCGACGAACTTTCCTGTGTTAAATAATAATCACACATTTTCAAAGGTTTCATGTTACTATGTGGATACTATTATATTTTAAAGTATTTTATTACAAACGTGTTAGAAATTCAATTTTCAACAATATCTAGATGCCGAAAAATGTAATTTTAAAGTACTAGTGCCTTAAAGTAACAATTTAAAGTACTAGTGTTAAAAGTGAAATGTCAAATTTTAAAATGTAATGTCAACGTTTATTTACTAGAAGTTATATTAATTGTACAATTTAAACAACTTGAAATACAAATTCCTTTTAGAGTCTAGCTTTCTGCGTAGTTGAGGTGAATTGAACAGAAAAAACCGCATTCTCAGTCGACGTTGAGGCACGATCTGCTGCTCTTGTATTCACTGTAAGTAGTTTTCCGGGAATAGAGTTTTTATTTTTCAAAGAATTTTCGATGTATTCCTCAGCAACCCCCAGGCTTCTTAATTGTCGTCTAATTTGCTCCAGCATCGGCAAGTAAACTCGCTGAAGAACGGATAAAACAATTCCCTGTATAGAGGATCGGTTTTGGAAGCAGAAATCTTGCTATAGCAGCTGGGATTTTTTCAAAAGAGTTAATTTCGACGGGATTTCTGGTACATTTACCCTTAGCGTATTTTAGAAAAAGTCTCCGATGTCCTACATTTGCTGGACGAAGTAATATAATATAATAATAGTAAAATTTCGTGGTAACTTGGTTTAAGTATCTCGTATGTAAATCATCAATAAAGTGCCCATATCGTCAAGAGTCAACTGTCAAAGCTCCTCCCTGCGACAGGCACCAAAAATTCCCAAAATGGTAACTACTTTCATCAGAAAGTATTCATCATCAGGTGCACAGTTCAGAAACTGGTCAATTTGCGCTTTGCTCAGAATCTTTAATTTTTTGGGCTGGGATTTCTCTTCTTGACGCTTTAAATAAGCGATAAGCTTAAAAAATTTACTGATGTCCACGTCATTGTTTATACGAAGCATAGCTTTGATCATTGAATAAGTCGACCATAACGATGATGCTTTCCAAATCTTCGCTTTTTTCCTTAAAATACGCAAGGAACATATTTTCGGTATATTTGCCAGCAACACCTTTCTCCTTACACCAATTCATAAACTTATTGTAGGCAATATTATTTGGTATAAAAGATTTCCTAAGCAGTAAATCCAGCGATGCTCAACTGGCGGCTTCATCTATCTCTTTCTTCTACATTTTCTTTTATTTCAAGTTAATTTTAAGGAAGAACTAAAATTAGCTAAAACTGATACCGTGTATCAAATTTGAAGTAAACATGCCGTAACCAACCAGCATCAACAACGGTTGTTTAAATTATATTAATAAATGCCAACTTCAATAATTTTTATATACGATGCTATGTAAAACTTTATCTTCCAATATTTGAATATTTTATTTTTTAACTGCATTATTGCGTTTGTAAAAAAAATATTGTGTGATATTTGTGTAAAAAGTACACGTTTTAAGGGACTCATGTGAGTTGCAAAACTCGCTTCACTCAATTTGCAAACTTTCACATTCGTGCCTTAAAATTGTACTTTTAACACTAATATCATAAATAACTATTGTAACTAATTTATTATGAATAACCGTTTTTTTAATACAACATAAAGATACAGTCATGATAATATACCAAACCACTTTGGTTTGGTTTATTATATTTTAAAACGAAGAGTACATACAGAATACAATTACATTCTAGGGAATCCGGTAGTCTGTAAAGTATTAGTTCAATTAAACTGAACAAAAGTTAAAACAGCGCAGAAAATCCTTACTAAGGAAGTATTAATGGGGCACACAAGCTGGTTCATCGTGAATCCCCGACTTTGCAATTTCGTAAAATGGCCCCCAGGTGCCGCAATTAGCCGCGCGGTACGTCGACGCTAAATCGAATTTAATTTCCTGGAAAAGACACTGTACATGCCAACCGCGAGTTCCTAGAAGTCATGTTTGCTGTATAAACCGACGGCAATGACTCTCATTTAGCGAACTTGTTTTATACATGGTTTGTCTTTATTCATTAATACTGGGAGGGACTGGCTCAAAAAACAAAACATTTTACCTACAAAATTTATCATACAAATATTTGATACACAGCCTTTATTTATTTTGTTTTTAAAATTTATTTAGAATTTGCTTTTTTTATATTTTAATAATAGACCAGAAGTAATTTTTGACATATCGTTACTTTAAAGTTATATAGACCATCAGCCCACTGTAAAAAAATAGACCAATTGTACCCAGTATTTTCTTTTAAATAATAAATATGGACTATATAAGGATCATTTATTGATAGATTTTAGAGGATGACTGCGGGTAATTTATTAGAAAATAGACCTATAAAGTGCAAAAAGAGCCATCTTGAAACAATTATACTCTGTATGCCATCTAATCGATATATTATACGAGATAAATAACACTTCGAAAACTTTAACTTAGCATACTAAGTACGATTGTTTTAAAACTAAAATTTTTTTCAACAAAAGTCAAGGTCGATCTTGGCCCGTAGGATGACAGACAGAAAGACCTACACGTATGCCAATAATTTTCAGCCATATTTTTTTCAGCAAATTTCATTTGGTTTAGATGGTATATATAAAAGATGGCTATTTTTTGCACTTTCTAGTCTATTTTCTAGTTCTAACCAGAACTAGCCACCATCATCCGTAAAACCTATTAATAAATTATTAGCGTATAGTCAATATACACTAATTAAACGGGGATACTGGGTATGATCGGTTCTTTTTTTCTACGTTGGGTAGACAGCCTAATACAGGTGTATGTGCAGGATGAACCACACTGCACATATCGATTTTTTCTGCAAATAAAAATTGCAATTGTTATTTTTTTTTTTTATCTTGGGACATTCCACGAAGGCTGATGCCTAAGTACTAACGTACCGTGGGTGTCTTCAGTGTGGTGAGAAGGAGTTTGTTCACACGGGACTTAAATTTTTGGAGATTGGGAGGAGAAGGAAAAACTTCTGCGGGCAGCAGGTTCCATAGTCTTGATACTCTAGGAATAAAGGAACGAAGAAAGCGGGAAGTTCGGTGCCTCTCTAACTGAACTGTAAAAGGATGCATAAAAGTTGCACTACGTGTTGCTCTGTTGGGAGCTGCCAGAGAAGGAATAATACTGGCCAATTCCTCTGAGCAGAAGCCGTGAAAATACCTATAGAAGAGCGACAGATCCCCTACAGCTCGCCGATGGGCAAGGAGGAAGCCCCTCCGTGAGCGTTGGATCATTAATAAGATTAACAGCTATTTTTTGAATGGAGTCTAGAAGGCTAAGTGTTGTAGGGGACGCCATTCCCCAGACATGAGAACAATATTCCAAAGAGGGTCTGATTTGGGATACATACAGAGTGTACAGATTGGAAGAAGAGAAATATTTTCTGGCTCGAAAGAGGAATCCAATCTTTTTTGAAGCTGCCGAAGCTATGGATGAAATGTGTTTGTGCCAGTTGAGGTTATTCTCAAAAGAACGCCGACTAGATTAAACGACTCTTTGTTCTGCAGAACTTGGCCGCTCATATGTAAGGGATAAGCATTCGCAGACTTTTTTCGCGACAGCGAACATGACTGTGTTTTTGAGGCATTAAACTGAACACGATTTTTGGCGCCCCAATCCAATATAAGTTTGAGGTCTTGTGAAAGAGATATCTGCATTGACCTGCGCTTGTTTTTAAAATCAGAATTACACGGTGGCTTAAGAAATTGAATACTAGAGTGGAGGGTACTATCGTCAGCAAAACTATGAATGGGATTGATTGTGGAAGAGAGAAGATCGTTAATGTGTAGAAGAAACAGCGTGGGTGCCAGCACTGAGCCCTTGGGCACCCCAGCATTAATTTGGTAGAAGCTGGAGGAATGACCATCTACACTAACTGATATACGTCGATTAGAAAGGAAACTGGAAAGCCAAGAGCAAATTGGTGGAAGACAGTAAGAAGGAAGTTTGTTAAGAAGCCCATCATGCCAGACCTGATCGAAAGCTTTGGATATGTCAAGAGCAACGATCTGGGATTCCCCAAAGAAAACTCAAGGGACTTGTTCCAGTTGTGTGAGACAAAGGAAAGAAGATCAGCTGTGGATCTACTGTGACGGAATCCATATTGTCTATCATGTAAGATCTTATGTTTTTCCAGATACTTTAAGATTTGGGAATTAATGAATTTTTCCATTACCTTGCAAACAACTGAAAGAAGAGATATAGGTCTATAGTTAGAAGGGAGACTTTTGGATCCTTTTTTGGGGACAGATTGCACACGTGCAGCTTTCCAACTCTCCGGGAAAATGCCCGTGTCGTAAGAGATTCGAAAGAGGCGAGTTAAGATGGGTGCAAGCTCGGGAGCACATTTTTTTTAAGACGATTGCTGGTATGCCATCCAGCCCAGACGATTTTTTAGTATTAAGAGAAGAAAGAATACGCTTGATCTGTTTGACTTCAAAAATTATATCGAACATTTTATGAGAAACAGGGACAACTGTTGGAAGAGGAAGATTAATAGGAGGATCAAGCGTAGAATTGGCAGCAAATTGTTTGGCAAATAGTTCGGCTTTTCCTTTGGAGGTAGAGACAATTTCATCTTCAGAGATTAGGGGTGGAAAAGAATTTGTGCAAAAGTTCTGACTAATATTTTTGGCAAAGGACCAGAAAGCTTTACTGCCATTTGAGCAAGAGAGAACTTTATCTTTTATTCAATTGTTGAAACGGTCTTTTGCTTCTGAGATAGTCTGATTATACTGATTTCTCGCTTCGATGCTAGCCTGTCGATTTTCGGGACTGGGGTTTTGAAGAAACTTTTTGTGGGCTTGAAGTTTTAAAAGTCTGGCTTTGTCACAGGATTTAGAAAACCACGGTTTGTGATTTGAAGTTATGGGGTTCTTTTTAGTGTGGGGAATATATGTCTTAATGCCTAGTTGAATTGTTTCGGTAATTTGTTTACATATTTTTGATTATTTTTACAAAAAACGAAAAAAAAGCCATTTCGTTTTTTGATGATAACTTAAAAACTACACAAAATGACAGAAATTGCAAAAAAAGGTCCTTAAAAAAAGGAAACGTCCGTTTCGGGATGAGTATGCCGCCTCTATAGTGAGTACCTCCGTCTTTATTAAAGCTGGATAATTGTTTAAATAATCACCACATACATTTTTGCCCCTTGGGGTCATTTCTGTGAGTGTACTCAATAAGATAACGTCATAAAATTATTTAAGATTGGTTTATTTTGTTTAAAACGAATTTTCGAAAATAACAAAATTTTACAATTTTTATACTCATTCCAAAACGGGCACGCGGAGCCCTATATTAAGCAACAAATTAAAGTTATAGGTAAATATTAAAGCTAGAGATCCGGAATATAAAAGTTTTTTATTGGAATTTCCTCCTTTTCAAAGATATTTTTGCATTTCCCGCCATATTGTATAGTTTTTGACTCATTATTATTAAACGAAAAAACCAAAATGACTGTTTCTGTCGTTTTTTGTTAATAACAATTGCAATTTTTGTTTGCAAAAAATCATCGATATGACACATTTCCCCGAATTGCAACCCACGTCGAATGAGTCATTACTCATATTTTTCGTACCCTTCTAACTATTTTTTCCAGAAAACTCACTTTTAACTCTGGTTACGATATATGAGAAAAATATTGCACACCTTAATAAGACTAGGCATTGATAATGTCGGTCTTATTTTGACATCTGAGTTTGCGCAGATGCATTGTAAGATAAGGCCTTCTTTAATAAGATTAGTGCCGGGCTTTTTTTATGCAGGTTTTGGGACGTGCCTTATTTTAGTCTTAGCAGTGTCTTATTTTAGGTTCGAAACTTCGTGTACCCAAACGAATGTCGAACACAGTGGTGAAATTTCTTTAAGATATAGAATCAAGGAAGTTTAAAGGTGTATGGAAGGCCAATGTTATAGAACAAAATTGTCCAGGCGTGCAGGGCAGCGGGAATAGGGGAATCGGCCACGCGGATTTTGCGCAATGAATCGGAGGGCAGGTTTGGACTTCCATAATTCTTTGTTACCATATATAAAGTTGACATCATCAAATGTCAAATTCAGACTAACTATACGTTAACTGTTTTTTTTTAATTTTTGCACAACATTGTTGGTTTATAAACGAAACTATTATAGAATATTTAAAATTATTGTGTAATATTAGATTTTTATATCATCTGATGGAAAGAACTGAGGGCGTTACGTCACAGCCTTCTATTTAAATGGTTGATAGTTTTGGGAGTTTTGTATTTTTACCAAAAATCACTTACTTTAGATTTGTAATCAGCGCCTCTGTATGCAAAAAGTCATCAAAATCGGCAAGGGTCAAGAAAAGTAAAAACTTTCCATATTTTAAACTGGTTGTTTGTGTAATGTATTTTATAAATGTATAATTTGTATAAAAGTACAATAAAATAGTGTTACCTTATGCATATAACATTAACATATTTAAAAAGAAGTATAGAATTTTTTACATAAGATTTTTTTATATCGTCAGACAGTCCACTAAAGGCTAAAGCTTCAATACTAACGTACCGTTAAGTGCAGTAAAGGAGCATTATCTACACCAGACATAAATATTTGGAGAAGGGAAAACTTTTGCGGCTAGCAGATTAAAGTCTAGATACTCTGGGGATGATGAAACAAAGAAAGTGGGAAGTTCGGGGCCTTTTAAGTTGGACTGTAAAAGGATGCATAAAAGTAACACACTGTTGGAAGCTGTCAGAGGAATTATACTTGTCAACTCCTTGGAGCAGAAGCCGTGAAAATTCCTACATAAATGCAATACATCCCCTCCAGCATGTCGGTGAGAAAGAAAAGGAAGCTTTTCTGTAAGCGTGAGATCATTAATAAGACGAACAGATCTTTTTTAAATGGAACCAAGAATGATAAGAGTTGTAGGAAATAGCATTGTAGAGAGAGTATACAGATTAGACGGATAGAAATACTTACTGGCATGTAATGTGTTTGTGTCAGATAAGGTTGTTCTCAAAAGTAACGCCAAAATGATTAAAAAATTTGTTTTCGCGACACCGAACATGACTGTGTCTTGGAGCATTAAACTGAACAAGATTTTTGAAGTCCCAATTCAAGATTAGTTTATGGTTTTGTGAAAGTGATTTTAAATTGTTTTCCTAATTAGGGGTATTTCGGGTATGTTACCCTTGGATTTGTAAGACAAAACATACAACTTTCAGGCATTTTGTTATAATATTTTAAGTAACAAACACTAAACCCAAAATTCTAGTTACAATTAAATAAACCAATAATCACTAAAATATGAAGGTTTTTATCAATTCAAAAAACTCTGCAACAAAAAAATAAAATCACACAAGGCAAACAATCGAAATTAATACGGCGCAAACGACAACAAAACATTTAATTCACAACGGCTCTGTCAAAAGGTAATGTGTTGCCTACCTACAAACCGTGTGTCGGCAGGCATCACATTACAATATTTTGGGGAATTTTGTTACTGCGCAGAATCGTCGTGGCCGCTCATGACAGTTATTTTCATAGTGGGCTGGACATTTTTTGATCGAATGGGCCATAGTATTGGGCTTCCATAAACTTTCAAACTTTCTTGTATAGAATACATATAACTTGTTTTTTCCTATATATTTAACTGACAGTGTCCTTAAAAAAGAAAATTTAAGTTTATAATATTATAATTAATTTTCTTTGTATAAATTTGCGTAACAATGGAAGAAAATAAGCATAATTGATTCACATATGAAGATGATCTTATATTTTTAAAACAAGGCATTAGCCGAGCATGCAACGCGTGCATTGCACGAGGGCGCCAAACCAAAGGTTAGGCAAAAAAATAATATTTTTTTTAATTTGACAAACCTTAAGGGTTAATGCAAAAGACTTTATCAAATCCAGAGAATTGAAGTACTGAACAAATAAATTACAAACAAATTTAGAACTGTTAATGAGCAAAAGATATAATTATTATAATATTGGAATAAAACAAACCGTACACTACTGTTAAATAATAGGTTAGTTAACTACAGCTTTACAACATGTAAAACAAAAATTTCTTCCTTTTTTATGGATTATGCAAAAAAGAAATGTGCAATAATTCTAAATTATGAGTCATATTCAAGTACAGATTCTATTTAAATAAGGTCGGTATAAATAATGCCCGGTAACGTAACTTGCAACAATTCTCTATTATCAGAACCTTTACTATTAGTAAGGCGAGATAAAAGTCAATTTTTTTGGTCAATAAAATACATTTTCTTAAATAACTTTTTTGTGTTCTTTTTACCATCTAGCTATTTTTTAAAAAGGCATGCAACAAAGTAAGAAACTTGGAATGATATTAATAGTTTGGAAATTGAAATTGAGGGAAGGAATTTTACAGCTTTTATTTAATCTTTTTGCTTGGCTCATTAAGTAACATATTGATAAAAAAGTCTTTTGGACTAGAATACAATTGTTTTGAAGTACTTTTAATAAGGGGTAATACAGTAGCGAGATACAAGCCTTTATATTTGTTAGAAGCTTTTTTTACCTTTAAATTGATTTACCTAAAAATCTGGATCACAAAAAAAAATATCGTGATTAAAAAGAAAATTATATTTGATAATTAGTCGCCTAAATAAAATTTAAAGTATACTAACTAAATTTTAAGCAAATGCTTGTCGTTTAATTTCTTACTAAAGTATTTTAATTTTATTAAATAAAAATAATATTTTTTTAAATTTTTATTTCAGGTAAGATGGCGCAATAATGAAATAGTATCCCGCACGTAGGTAAGTATTCTTATTACATTTTAAAGATATACAAGCTTATATATGTATATACCTACATGTTATAAAACCCTTTAAACGAAAACTACTTTTGCTAGAAGCTCACTTCAATTTTGTTTTATCAAGACAACCGAAGTTCCTTAATTTCAAAACTAGTCTCAACTTTCAAACATCTAGAATTTTCTAGGAATATAACATTGGTTTACAGAAGATTGGAGAAAAGTAAATAGTACATCAGTAAAGAGAATAAAAAGTAATACTCGCTGGCTGCACAGGAACGATATTTCTCTTATGGTATTTCGGGTAAATTACTCGGAAAATCTTTTCGGAAAATGGAAGATGATAAAGGATTTTTATAGTACCCAAATAGAAATTTATAGGTAAGCCAGTATGCAAAAAAAAACAAATAATATTAATAATAATTAATACCAAGCCGCGATCATTAGAACACTTAATTAACATGCAAAAAATAGATTATAAATGGATTTTAACAGTTAATGGTAAAACTAACTAAATATTTGGAAAAAAAATAAACGTGCTTGGTAATTGAACCATGAGATTAACAAATAAAATAAAATTTAACTTAAAGATTTTTCTTCATCAGGAGAATCAATACCCCATTAAAGATATCTATTTTTTTTTAAACATTATTTACCGGGTGTCCAAATAAGAAAGCACGCTAAGTATCTCAAAAAATGTATATCGCACAGCGTTGGAAAAACATTTTTAGTAAAACTGGTCAAGAGAAAAAACTGTAAATTATTTTTAAGTTTCTAAAATGGCCGCTAGGGGGCGTAACTGCAATCTTGAGTCTAAAAAGGTAATGTTTCTGTGAATTTTGCTATATTAACCTAACAAAAAAATAGCTTATTTTTAAAGTCGAAGATAATTTGAACCTTTTTTGTTTGACAATTTTTGCTGTATCTCAAAAAATAAAGTGGTGGGGGTATTTAAAGGTTTCCGTAAAAAAACACCCTGTATCTTCGAAACGCATTTAATTTTTTTGAGAAAATGAACCACTTCTGTCGGAATATCGAAAACCCTCTAGCAGCGACATGTGAAACTAACATAACTTTAAATATTATAACATTTATAGCCCAAGAATAGCTCTTTTTTAACTATTCCAAGATTGTTAAAATCGGCTTAGCCGTTTCGAAGATACAGGGTGTTTTTTTACGAAAACCTTTAAATACCACCACCACTTTATTTTTAGAGATACAGCAAAAATTGTCACACAAAAAAGGTTCAAATAATTCTCGAATTTAAAAATCAGATACTTTTTTGTTAGGTTAATATAGCAAAATTCACAAAAACATCACTTTTTTAGATTCAAGATTGCAGTTACGACCACTAGCGGCCATTTCAAAAACTTTAAAATAATTTCCAGCAATTTCTCTTGACCATTTTTACCAAAAATATTTTTTCCCCAATGCTGTGCGATAAACATTTTCTGAGATACAGCCGGCGTCCTTTCTTATTTGGACACCCGGTACACTGTGGCTAACATTAGCTGTTTACGAACAACCACTTTTCTTACCTAAGTTAAAGTTAGTTTCTGACCTGAGCTAAGTTGTTTGATCGAACACGCACGACTCCCCAAAACGATAAAAAATGTCAAATTTTGCTCAACTTAGGTTAGCCAAGATATCTCAGACAGAAATCCGGGTACTTTAGCAGGGGCAAGGGGGGAGGTCAGATTCTGACTTAGCTGTGACAAATCGTACGGCCAACTAAGTTAGTTTCCCTCAACTTAAGTCAGAATTTGTGCTGTTCGTAAGCAGCTATTGTATGACCAAACCAAATATATTTAATGTTTGACTGATGTTAAGACCTCTAATACACATTGCATTTCCTTGTTATTACTTTAATTTATTTTCAATAGGGCTGGTATAAGTATTGCACCACTTAAATATACAGGGTGGCCGGCCATATTTTGACCCATTTTAATCGAGAATAACTTTGGAACAAATAAAGGTATCAAGATGCGGTTTTTGCAGATGCACTTATATTTCTTTAAAGTTTATTCTCGTACCTTCACGATTTTATTGTGACATTCCATTAGCTCAAAAACAAAATGGCCGATTTTTCATTATTGGACAACTATGTCATTTTAAATGGAACACCCTGTATATGTTTCTATATTTTCAAAATTTAATCTTTCCCCTTTAAACAAATGTAACACAAGATATGGTTATCTCAAAAAACAACGTATTTATTGACCTTCGAAAAATTGACTGCATGTCGACCAACAATATTATTTAACAATTTGCTTCATATGTTACAAAAAAAAAGGATCAAAGGTTTAGGTTATTCACAAAATAATAGTTACAAAGGTTACATTACTTTTTTAAAAAACTACTGTAAATGTTGAAAATGCCTTCCCCGACTTCGACGCACTTATTTAAATTCGAAAAAAACTTATTAAAACTATTGACTAAAAATTCTTCAGGAATATTTTCTATTATGTTTCGGATATTAATTTTTAATTGCTCTAAATTTTGGGAAGTAGACTATAACACCTCTCTTTCACATATACCCACGAAAAAAATCTGGAACAGTCAAATCTGGTGAACGAGGTGGCCAGGAAATAGGGCCTCCTCTTCCAATCCACCGGTTTCAAAAACGTTGGTCAGTGAATCCTTGGTAATGTTAGCATAATGTGATGTAGCCCCATCTTGTTGAAAATAGACGAAATTCAATAAATTTTCTTCTTGCAATTGGGGATACAAAAATATTTCCAGCATATCAACGTAAGTCCAAGAGGTTACAGTTGGTTCATGAAAAAAAAATGGCCCATAAATTTTTTGCTTTGACATACCACACCAGACTGTGACTTTTGGCGAATCTCTAACGTGTTCGTTATATTGTCGAGGATTTTCTGTTGCCCAAAACCTGCAGTTATGCTTATTTACTTTTCCATTGAGGTGAAATGTGGCTTCGTCTGACATTATTAGTCTATCCAAAAAATGTATATTGTTCCTTACTAAATTTTGAATTCTCTGGCAAAATTCCACCCTTTGTGGAAAATCAGTTTCTTTTATTTCTTGTAACATTTGAATTTTGTATGGCTTTAATTTAAGTTCTTTTTTCATGATTTCTTGTACGTATGGACTGAACTTGAGATTTTTTCTGTTGACAATGTTGGATCTTCCTGAGTTATCTCCAGAATTTGTAACTTTTTTATTTAGCAAATTCTCATTGTTTACTAATTTCTTTTACGGGCTAAAGATCCTGTACTCCAGAATTTTTTATGGGTGGAGCTTTATTAAAAATGTTTCTAAATCTTCGCTGGGTTTCTTTTACTGATTTGGTTTCGGCAAACATAATAACATTTTCCTTTTTCGCATAACGAGAACATTTTCCTTCTAATTAAAATAGCTTGTCAAACATGACCAACAATGGCGACAATGAGCCTTGTTGCTGTTATGGAAACGAGATAACTTTGTTTCCACAGGCGACTTTTTAAAAAAAACCTTTTAAAATAATAAGTATTCCTATTCGACATACAGTCAATTCTTTGGAGGTCAATAAATGCGTTATTTTTTAAGATAAATAGCTTGTGTTACATTTTTTTAAAGGGAAATATTAAATTTAAAAATATTGAAACATATACAGGGTGTTCCATTTAAAATAACAAAGTTGTCCTATATCGGAAAATCGGCCATTTTGTTTTTGAGCTAATGGAATGTCACATAAAAATGGTAAAGATACAAGAATAAACTTTAAAGAAATATAAGTATATTTGCGAAAACCGCATCTTGATATCTTTATTTGTTCAAAAGTTATTCGCGATCAAAATGGGTCAAAATATGGACGGCCACCCTGTATTAAAATCGCTAAAGCTGCGTATACAAAATTCGGTATCTGGGTATTTTTGGGCATGTGAAATTAAACAATAATGTCGGCACTGATGCCAAATTTTCTAGTTTTGGGCTATACGTAAACAATTTGTTATTTTAAATGGACTGTCCTATTTATTTTTATAGTTATAAATTGAGCCTGTCATATCTAGTATCATTCCAAATTTTTAAAATTCCACTTTTCTAGCTGCTGAAGTATAACAACATTGCATTTTAAGTAGAAAGTACTGCAGCTCTAAAATATCTTAACCTTTTATTAAACTAATATAATATTTAATATTAAACTACCTGTCTGTTTTCTGTAAAACGGGTATAAAATTTAGTTTTATGTAATTAGGAGTACACCTTACTCAAAAAAAGGCTGTTGTGTATCTCTATACGCATTATATTATTAATTAATGACTTCTTTGGTATCTTTAAATGCACAATAAAATGTAGTTATTTTTTTAATAGATAATTTGCAGACCTAAAAACGTCATATTTTAAATTATATGACAGGAGAAAACGTCCTTAAAACTGGCAAATTTTCGGTCCTTAAGCTTTAAAAACGACCAGTATATTATACAGTGTATACATAAAGTATTGAACAAATTCATTATTTGCTAAAGCAAAAAAAAACCTCAAACACATAAATAATAATTTTAAATTGCGCATTTTTTAACATAAAATTTAATTGTACAGGGTGACCCATGTAGTAGATATGACGTCATCGACGATTTTTTTAAATGGAAACCCTCATATATTATTGCAGATTTACAACCTCCAAGAACAGCAGATTTTAAAAATAAAAAGTTCTTATAACACTAAGTAATAATTTTGTAGGTACAGGGTCTTATTTTTTTACTTTTTTTCTTAATTTTGCGTAAGTGGGTAAGGAATACTTAAAATTGCTCTTTATAATATGCCTTGTAAACTATGGTAATCCTTGTTATGCTGCCACAATAATATTTTTTGTCAAATTTTTGAGTAATATTATTAAATGATTTAGGCATTTATCTACTTTGCAAAGGATAAAAATCATTATGTACACAAATCTTTAACACCCTGTAAATACGAAACTGCTACCCAAAGCCATAAGTATTTTATATTTTTGAAATCGGCTCTTCTTGAAGATTATAAATCTGCACTAAAATATGGTGGTTTCCATTTTAAAAATCATCGATAACGTCATATCTACCATATATTTATGTTTTATGTCAAAAAATGCGCAATTTAAAATTATTACATACGTGTTCGAGGAAATTTTCTTTTTTTTTTGCTATAGCAAATAATGAATTTGTTCTATACTTTATGTACACACTGTCTATTGGGCATAATTATAAAGGCAACATTTTTGGTCATTTTAAAAAACAACTAATTTCGCTAAATAAAATGCGCCATTAATTCCATAACCAAACAGACTTTTAAAGTATTCTAAGATTTACGTAAGTTAAATATAGGGACTTGTCAAATTAATTACCGTTATGAAAGTAAAATTAAAGTTATGAATGTTACTTAAGTTTTGCTAATATTTCTTAAAGTTTAAAACAAAGTGGATTTTTAAGTAATAAATATGTGTAAAACTATAAACTAATACTTGCGTGGGTTTTTTTCTAATAATCATTTGTTAATTTTTAAATAATTGTAAAATTTAAAAAATCGCCTTCTTGGAATTTGTGCATGACAAAAATAGCTGTAATAAAAGAATTGGGATGACTAACATCTTAATATACAGGTGTAGAAAATCCAAAACCAAACATAGGGATGAAGTGTAATGTATCAAACAGAACGGACACCCCTTTAACTGTGTAAAAGAAGTGAGACAAAGCTTTGCAATGTGTCGATACTTGTATCAAGCGCTGTCTCGAACAGCGAAGACAGCGATTCGAGGCATATGGCAACCTTTGTCGAGCGTACGCTATTTAAGCTTTTTGGCGCGTATGTCCTAGTTTGAATTCGATCTCACTCTGTTTTAGTGGTTTATTTGTTTTCTTTGTTCTACTTGCGAAACGTCCAGGTTCGTTTTTGAACTTTCCACACCTGTATGCATTTAGTCACATTTTAGAATATGGGATGACCTTAAATTTAAATCTTTTAAACCAATAAAATATCGAACCTGTGATTTTTTGTCCTTGACGGAAAATAAACTGTTAAAAAAGAGAAAAATTAGAAGAAACCGGTCGTAAGATTAATATATGTACATCTTTTAGCAACCCCTACCAACTGCCAGTTTTGTTTCTTTACCCATTTACTTGCATAAGCCATTACCCTTGGCTGATATCGTAACATCGCATGTCTTTTGCAAATATATCCTAGTTCTGCCATTGCTATTACATCTATGTTGCCCCAAACGTTAAAGTGAATCGTGTCTTTCTATAAATAATAACCCAGAAAACTAAAAAATATAAAGATATTTTTTTAAACGCTTTACGCCCTTATAGCAGGAGAGCTGATGAACAATTTTAAGTAAATTCTTAAGTCACTTTGAAAATTTGTGCAATTATCCTTAAAAGACCCCTAAACATAAGAGTCAAGGTCTGGCTGAAGAGTAGCGGACCCCTACCAACCCTTGATTTAAAAAAATTCAAGGATTGGTACGAATTGTTAAACATTCGGAGATACTTATGGTTAATACATAATTTAAAAGTTAAAAACTTAAAAATATTTTTCTGCAAGAAAAATTTAATAAGTTCTGGGTTAATTTTTTATACAAAAGTTTTGTATTAAGACTTCAAAATATATTAGAGTACAGGGCCAACCAACAAGGCTTGGATAAGGTCGTATCATTAAAAAATTATTTTAGTTAACAGTATGTAATAAAATTGTCTTTTTCTTAATAAGACACCTTATTTATAAGTGTATTTTTTAGTGTTTCTTATTTTTGTTGTTTTTCAATAAAAAGGATTTTGTTTTTAATTTTAATAGGAACAGAATTATTTATTTCTTGTAAAAACATTTTAAGTTAAATTAGAAAATAAAAGAAGGTATTTTATTTTCTTCGATAGTAATTTTCAATAATAATTAATTTTTATTTCTTTTTAGTAACAACAGAATAAATCTATTTCATATAAAAAATTTGCGATATAAACTAGAAACAAGAAAAAAAAACACAATAATGCCAAACCCATATTATTATTTAGTTTTTGGATTTTTTAGAACATTCTAGACATATTTCATGTTTACACTGCTTCGAAAATATTATTAAATTTCAGATTTATTGCCTTTGCATGCTTGTCACTTACTTGGGGTTACTCTTTAAGCATACCCCTACTAGAGGCGGCCTTGCCGCTCGGTAGTGCAAACAAGCGTGTGAGAGAGAAAGAAGAATAAGTGTATAACCTTTTTGATTCGCTCTAGGTGCTAATTGGTCGGCAAGAAAGGGTATATACCTCTTTCTGTGTGCTGGTATATACACCTCCCCACTAACCACAACTAACCACAACGAAAGAGAAAAGTTATACACCTATTATTTCTCTCTCGCACGCTATTCGCACACTTGAGTGGCAAGGCTGCCTCTAGTAGGTATAAGCACGAAGAGTAACCCTTAAGTAGGTGGCGAGCATGCAAAGGCAATAAATCTGAAAAAGCTTAATATTTCCGAAACAGTTAAAATAGGTATAGGACATTGAATATGAAATATGTTTAAAATGTTCTAAGAAATCCAAAACTTAAATAATATACAGGGTGTTGCATTTAAATTAAGAAAATTGGTATTGGCCACTGTTACATGACATATCTTTTCTTTCTGTTGTTTGCAAAGTAATGAAAAAATTCATTAATTCCCACATCTTAAAGTATCTGGAAAAATATAAGATCTTACATGATAGACAGTATAGATTCTGTCACAGTAGATCCACAGCTGATCTTCTTTCATTTGTCTCACACAACTGGAACAAGTCCCTTGAGTTTCTTGGTGAATCCCAGATCGTTGCTCTTGACATATCTAAAGCTTTCGATCGGGTCTGGCATGATGGGCTTCTTAACAAACTTCCTTCTTACGGTCTTTTACCTAAGCTTTGCTCTTGGCTCTCCAGTTTCCTTTTTAATCGACGTATATCAGTTACTGTAGATGATCATTCTTCCAGCTTCCACCAAATTAATGCTGGGGTGCCCCAGGGCTCAGTGCTGGCACCCACGCTGTTTCTTCTACACATTAACGATCTTCTCTCTTCCACAATCAATCTCATTCATAGTTTTGCTGACGATAGTAACCTCCACTCTAGTATTCAATTTCTTAAGCCACCATGTAATTCTGATTTGGAAAACAAGCGCAGGTCAATGCAAATATCTCTTTTAAAAGACCTCAAACTTATCTTGGATTGGGGTGCAAAATTTTTTTTTCAGTTTAATGCCTCAAAAACACAGTCATGGTCGCTGTCGCGAAAAAGGTCTGTCAATGCTCATCCCTTACATATGAGCGGCCAAGTTCTGCAGAACAAAGAGTCGTTTAATCTTGTCAGCGTTACTTTTGAGAATAACCTGAACTGGACCAAACACATTACATCCATAGCCTCGGCAGCTTCAAAAAAGCTTGGATTCCTCTTCCGAGCCAGAAAATATTTTTCTGCTACCGATCTGTAGACTCTGTATGTATCCCAAATCAGACCCTCTTTAGAATATTGTTCTCATGTCTGGGGAATGACGTCTCCTACAACACTTAGCATTCTGGACTCCATTCAAAAAGAGCCGTTCGTCTTATTAATGATCCAACGCTTACAGAAAGGCTTCCTCTTCTTGTCCACCGTCGAGCTGTAGGGGATCTGTCACTCTTCTATAGGTATTTTCACGGCTTTTGCTCAGAGGAATTGGCCAATATAATTTCTTTTCTGGCAGCTCCCAATTGAGAAACACGTAGTGCAACTTTTATGCATCCTTTTACAGTTCAGTTAGAGAGGCCCTGAACTTCCCGCTTTCTTCGTTCCTTCATCCCTAGAGTGTCAAGACTATGGAACCTGCTACCCGCTGAAGTTTTTTCTTCTCCTCCCAATCTCCAAATATTAAAGTCCCGTGTAAATAAACTCCCTCTCACCACACTTAAGACACCCACGGTACGTTAGTACTTAGGCATCAGTCTTCGTGGACTGTTCCAAGATGAAAATAAAAACAACCTGTATAAAAAGTTATTGTTGAGAAAAATGCGAAACTAAAAATACCAATTGACGTGTTTAAACGTTTTATTAAAGACGTTTCCATTTATTAATATTTAGATATATATAGTATAATTACTTGATATCTGGATAAGAAATTTTTTATACCAAAGACAAAATAATTTTCCTTCGCTTTTACGAAAGCAATAGCTGTCCATCACAGAGGAAAATGTTTAAAAGATCCAGAATGAAGCCCGACCCGAGAGACTGGAGATATTTTAGGAAATTGGCGAAACCATGCGAGGATATTTCCGTGACGTGACCGAAAGATCGTCCTGCCTTTAAATTTATACGATGTTGTTTTTCCTGGTTGTTCTATAAAAATATTGTGGGCATTTGTTACGTACATGCATGAAATATAAACGGTACGGTTTTATCACTTTTTTCTTTGTTTTATATGCGTATTTTCGCAATATTAAACCTAATAAAGGGCTCATATATCACAAGCTTAATTTGCTAAAGCTCTGGATTTTTAAAGGAGCTTATTTCGTTTTAAATAAAGCTGTTTAGAAATAAATAATAGAATTTAGGCTATATTTGAATAGACTATTTAAAATAGCTTTGTTTTAAATTGTACACTTTTTAAATATATTCTGTTATCTATATATATTATATATATATAATAATATATAATAAAAATATATTTAAAAAATTTAAAAAAATAATTTTAAATTAGTCTATCTAAATATCCTAAATTTCTATTTATTTAGTTAAAACTCTTATTTAAAATATAGCTAAACTATATATATATATAATATCATATTTTACTATATATATATATATATATATATATATATATATATATATATATATATATATATATATATATATATATATATATATATATATATATATATATATATATATATATATATATATATATATATATATATATATATATATATATATATATATCTTTTTCTTATCTGAAAAAACCTCAAAATTTTAAATTGGACTGTCTCTAGAATTAAAATTATAATAGTTCAAATTTTTTTAAATATTTTGCAAATTTTCAAATAATTTGGAAATTTTCCAATAATATGCTGATTTCTAAAAATTTGAAAATTATTAAATGTTTTAAATTGAGTTTGGCACGTTGAACATTCAAACTATTACATTTAAGATTAATATACCTTTTTATTTGAAACGCTTAATATTAACTTTATTAAAAAAAAAGAGGTTTTTAAGAACAACGTTAAAAAAATAAATTTTACTGCTAGTTTTTGTTCAAAAATAACAAATAAAAGACTGAATCTGGTGATAATGATGTTCGTTATCAGTAACAATATTTCCAGCGGTTGAAAGCAATCTTTATTCTTGGGAAACACAGGCAGAAGTATAAGGGTATTGCCAAATATCTTTTTACCATAGCTGATAATCGAGAATACTTATTTTTCTCTTCTCGCCACCAAGCCAGTGAATCTTGTTGAGGATTTATAAAGTCAAGTTTTTAAAAT